>WEDG01003555.1:0-136852 GCA_017591395.1 Schistocephalus solidus | reverse complement strand
ACGGGTGCTCGCCGACAGGGAGGTCAAAAACGACGCTACAAGGACACTTTGAAGGAAAATCTCTGAAGCAATTGCAAATCAACCCGGCGACCTGGGAGGACGTCGCCCAGGATAGACCGGCATGGAGAAGATCAGTGAAGACTGGTTCAGCAATCTATGAGGCCAACCGGATCGCCACCGCCAAGGCCTAAAGAGTGGCATGAAAGTCAACGGCGCCCCGGACCAACGCCGCCAATGCCCAGGCCCTTCCAACATGCCCACACTGTCAACGCACCTTCCGCGCGCGAATCAGCCTATTCGGACTTCTTGGGACACAATTCTGCCAACCCTCCTTCGGATTCCCCCACCCTCACTCCTAGCATCAATTCCATTACTCCCACCATCATAAAGACCGCATCCCAATACTCATCACCTGTCCCCTCCGCCCCCACCACCACCATCATCAGCAAATGGGAATCTCTCCTAAACTGTCCTCAATGCGACCACACATGCACCTCAGGCATCGGCCTGGTCGGTCATTTGCAAATTCACTGTACAGAGACTAGTGAACCAGTGCCTGGTGCACCAACACGCAGCAGATTTCACCACGTACACTGCCCTCACTGCCCTCGCACATTCAAGCATCGCATGGGCCTATTCGGTCACATGCGAAGCGGAATTCACCGCAATGTTGACAACACCAATATCCCATGCAGACCCTCCTCTCCTGCAATTCATACCACCACTGCCACCCCCACTACCACGAATGACATCCCCAGCCCTTCCCAATTTCTCCTGCCCACACTGCGCCCGCAAATTCACCTCACGCATCAGCCTGGTCGATCACCTGCGAATCCATCGCATGAGACTACTGAACCAGGGCGTGGGGCTCCGACATACAGTCAACGCGCCCGCCTCGATTGCCCTCACTGCTCCCGCACATTTACACACCGCATGGGCCTATTAGGACACATGCGACTCCACAACACCCAGGGGTAAACCACCGGAGGCTAAAGGTCATTAGCGCACACCACTTTTACCAATACATTGACAACACCATCACTATCATCCCGTACCTGGTAATATCACGGTTTCCTAGAAACAGTGGCTTGGAAGGCTGCCAATCTGACGTTGACACCAGACCACGCCATCAGCCCAGTGTATGTGCTGTGTGTCGAGTGGCTGGCCAGTGGACTGGGCGTCAGACGGCGATGGCTCCTCCATATCCCCTGATTTAGTGAATCCTGGTGTGATGCGTTATGGGGCCAGGTCTTTGCTGTGGCGTGCGAATACGGGAACGCCGACCCGTCAGCCAATGCGCCCTCTCCCATATCAGACAAACTGACCGGCTCGGACGGTGGTCTGATTGTAGTGTGGGAAGAGATTGAGGTCAACAGCTCAACGCATTCTCCTCATAATATACAATCTGACGCGCTCGAAACTATTACGGTGCGCGAAAAGCCGTGGCTTGGAAGGTTGCCAACTGACGGGAAAACTCGGACCGCGTGGTCAGCCCAATGTGTGTTTTGTGTGGTGTGGCTGACTGGCGGACTGAGAGTCAGGCTGCAATGGCTCCTTCTTAATGTGGTCTTTATGGCACCCCCACTCTGTGGGATCCGAGCCAGGTGTGGGGGCACGCCCATGGGGCGGCTCCGGCCGCGCCAGCCACCTGTGCCCACTCCCATCTCCGGTCTTCTTGACTGTGTCATGAAACCGGGCTCAGGTGGGGGAGGAGAAGAGAGTGCGGTAACGTTGAGTGCCGCGGTTGGAAGGTCACCAACTGACAATTACACTCAGACCTCGCAGTCAGTTCAATTTATGTTGTGTTCATTGGCTGCCTGGGGGTCTGAGAGTCAGGCTGCGACGGCTTTTTCTTATCGTGACCTCTGGCTAACTCACACATGTGAAATGCAAGCCGTTTAACCCCCTGTTGTGAGAAATCCATGTGCTTGTGTTTGGGGGGCCAGGTCGTGTACGTAGTTCACGTAGACGAAGTCACCAGCAGCTGCGCCCACTTCCTCATCAGACAACTGACCAGCTCGGACGGTGGTCTGATTGTGGGGGTGGGGAAGAGAGTAAGGTCAACAGCTCAACGCATTTTTCTCACTATAAAAAATCTGATGCCCTTGAAACTATCACGGTTCGCTAAAGGCCGTGGCTTGGAAGGTTGCCAACTGACGGGATAACTCGGGCCGCGTGGTCAGCCCAATGTGTGTTTTGTGTGAAGTGGCTGACTGGCTGACTGAGAGTCAAGCTGCAATGGCTCCTTTAAAATGCGGCCTTTATGGCCCTCCCATTCCGTGGGATCCGAGCCAGGTTTGTTGGTACACCCAGGGGTGGCTCCGGCCATGCCAGCCGCCAGCGCCCTCTCTCACTTCCAGTCTTCTTGACTCTGTCATGACACCAGGCTCATGTGGGGGAGGAGGAGAGAGTGCGGTAGATGCGGTGCAAGTCTACTATAACTTTAAACTAAATCACGCGCAATTCACCGTCCCTGCACCGCCCTGCTTTGGAGCATACGGTGAACATCGTCGGACTACGACGGTCGAACTTTCATGTGTGCAAAACCACCTTGTGCTGATATTCGGGTTGCAGTGTGCTCCAGGCAATCTGCAGAGGCCAAACTGACGTCAATATGCCTTCACTATGAACTAGACGACCCCCGTCCCTCCTACCCCCGGCTTCCCTCCCGAAAACCTCCGAATGGCCCATGCCAATTCCCGCCACCTAAGTAGGACACGGGAAAAGAGCCCGTCCACAATAAATATGGCTTTGCACTGAATTCCAAGGAAGTGATGGTTAGGATTAAGGTGAGGGCTGGTGTTAGTTCTGAGGTTAAGGTCAGAGTTGGGGTTAAGGTCATGATAAGGCTAAGGTTTAAGGTTATTATCGTTTTTAGTGTAGGTGTTAGGGTAAGGGTTCAGTTAGGGTTAAGATTAAGGTGACATTTTTGTTAGGGTAAGTGTTGGCGCTCAGACACTGGTATATCTTCCCTTCCTGAAATTTACCGTAAGGTCACCTATTTTAAGCGGGCACGTTAGTTCCTATTCCCGTGTCCTGTTTAGGTGGCCATAAAAGGCATCCATACCAAACGAAATACCGGGGTTCACTCAGATCCCGTATAACCCCAGAACGGTCAAATGCTTATCTTTACACAGCGGTGTCTGAGTTCCGTTAACCTGTTACTAATTGGAAAGCAAATTCCTTTAAACAAAACCTGGAGAACCTTGTGGCAGCTTTCTTGGCAAAAATGAAAAAAATTGAGAATTTAGTTTCCATTCGGTTGCAAACCTGCAAAAGGTTCCATTCGAAATTGAGTAAGTCGACCGGGACCAGTCTACGTGTTTACTTGTTCAGCGTTGGGCGCGTATTCTAGTGTGTGAATCAGAACGACTGTGGGTTACCTTACAAACCTGTCAGAGAGGAGCGAGTGCGGAAAAATCAATGGTGGTAGAAATGTAGGATGGTGAAGCAATTGCCGAAAGGTCATGAGCCAGTGTCAGGGTGAGCCATGCTATCGGGCATTATGGCAGCAGTGTGAAGCCGGTTTGTGCTCGCGCATGCGATACCACCTTTCGCCCTGTGGGAGCTTTGCAATTACAGGGACGGGGATAGATTGCTCGTAAGGTTTTAGTTGTATCATATTTTCATGTTGCAACTGTGTATGATATCCTGGGGACAGTGTGCGAGCTCAACACGTAGATCCATGTTGCTAGTATGTTAAATCTTCTGCGAAATACGTAAGGTGTGGCCCGCCCTGTCTCCCGGCGGTTTTAGCTTCTCTGGAGGGGCAAAAATAGCACCGGATTCCTGAGGTTTCTGGGAAAGCTATTTCGCACAAGCTGGTGTATGATGTATCTTAATTTAAGAGCACTCTTTTCCGCGTTGTTATTTTGAGACTGACTACTTTTCACAAGTGGCTTCACACACACCCACCTGTGTGTCGTAGAATGACTGCATCAAACGCCGAGGAACGATGTTGTGTTCAAATTGGGTAGAATCATGAAGTCCTGCCAAGTAAAGGACAGAAGGGACTCAGGCAAATACGAACGTGGCTCCGGTTTTTGCCTGGGTTGTGACGTCTTAAATCATGTTCAACTAGTGAAACAGCTGTCCAAAAATCTTAGGGTGCATACAAGATTATTCTTGCTTGTCCCCACACTCCTCGCACGTTCAAGGTCGTGCCCTGGCTGTTTCAGCGAAACTTGACAGGATTTCTGCCAAAACCATAACCTTCCAAATTGTCCTTACTTCACAAAAGTGTCAGTAAACTCTGAACTTGAGGCAGATTACTAAACATGGGGTAGTCGTATGCCAACATAAATATAGTGGGTTGGGAAATTTCATAGCCGTGTTCGTCATTGTGACAGTAGTTTTTTTTAAAAAGGCGAATGACTTCATGACATCGCCTAAAACAGGGTAAACTACCCCCAGGAATCGGTTTTTGTCGTGTATGTTGGCGCAATATCTACACATCACGCCAAAAAAACTTGCAAGGTCATGTACGCAGGGCCAGATCACCTTTGTTCTGATTGGCCACCCTTCAGCCTATGACATTCCCGGATTGCCGCGTCCCCAAGGCCCCTGGCTTGTGCTGTTTCCCATTCTCAGTACACGTCCTGTCTATTACCAGTCTTCTGTTTTGGTGACATAATATTGGCGACGCAGTTTAACGAACGTGACTTCATTATTGCCTATCCCGTTACGTTTCTAGTCGAAAAACGATCCGAAACTTTCAAACGACTCAGGATTACAACAAAGAAATACATTTGAGGATTATATTAAACTGATTCCTATGTTGTCATCCTCGATTACACTAGACGTTAGCTCTGAATTGAAACTCCTCCGAACGCATCTCGGAGAGTTGGGACAACGGTACTTTGACGCCCTTAAGTTGCAAGAGGCTACTGATCTACAAACAGCATTCACAAAGCATAAGGCAGCGTGGGGTGAAAAAGACCACATCCTCCTGCGTTAGAAATCCAGTCACTATATTGGTGATTTTATTGTGAATCTGACTATTGCCATCCAGGACTGCCGATATGAAGCGATAAAGGCAGGCAAAAACGAGCAGGCAACGCTCGTTCAGAAGTTAATCGTTGGTTTGCTCGATGAAAAAGTACGAGACAATCTATTATCTTATCTCTCTATTCTCTTATCTCTTATCGCCAGTCATCAGGAGCGCGTACGGCAACACCTTCAGTAGCTGAATCAGTTAAACGCTGGAGGGATATCATCCTTTGAACCTGAATTGGCTGTCTTTCCAGTTAATACTGCCGGGTTTTCATCTATACAGCAACCATCAGCTCCTTTTAAATTAACTACCATCCTTCTACCGTTGTGATCAGGACCATGTCCGTTGGTCAGCCTGAAGACACCAGAAGACAGTTTACCAATTTTGTAAGAAAATCGATCACACTGAACAACGCTGGGTACTCACTCTTTCCGCCTATGAATACGCAATGAAATATGTTACGGGTAGCACAAACGTAGTGATTTACGCCATGCGTAGGCTTCCCATTGCCGACGATGGCGTTAACGGAGCACCTGCTTCTGAGACCGTGATATTTTTACAGAACTAAGTCAACGCACCGGCAACCTGTCAACAAATTAGACAGTTGAGATCGAGAGATCCTCTCTTATGTTGGAGAACAAAGATCCTTGCAATTGGACTGGCCGTCCTCTGCCTCTCATGAAGCTCAGAAATTCTACAACCTTAAGAACGAACCGAGTCTACAAGAGGGATGCGTACTATGGGGCAGTCGTGTAGTTCTGCTACCACAAGGCCAACAGGCCATCCTTAAATACCTGCGTAGCGAAGGAAAATGACCAGCCGTAGCTATGTTTGGTGACCCAAAATTGACGAAGATATCGACAACATAGTAAAATTCGTGTCAGGTGTTTCAAATAACACTGACGATCTTACCAAAAGGTGCCTCTGAAGCCTTGGGCCTTTCCCGAATCGCCCCGGAAGGGCGTATACATCGACTATTTTGGGCCATTCTAACGCCATATGGTCTTGGTGGTGATTGACGACCACTCTAAGTGGATTGACGCCATTCCAACCGGAAACACTGGTTCGTCAAGCATTACAATAAACATGCTACGATTCAATATTTCTACATCTTGAATACCTGAAAGGATCGTTTTAGACATTTGCCCGGCCTTTACGAGTGCAGAATTCAAAGAATTTATGGAGAAAAATGGAATTAGGTATTTAACCACTGCCCCATACCACGCGGCCTCGAACGGTCTCGCGGAGCCTGCGGTTCAGACGATAAAACACTGTTAAGCCAAACGGACGCAAGTGGAATTAATCACGAAGCTGTCACGATTGTTGTTCAGCTATCGCATAATCCCAAACGACTCAATCGCTTCTCCGCCTGCAGAATTGATGTTCAAGCGACAGTTGCACACGCGGCTCGATATGCTTACTCCTTCAATGCATGATAAAGTCATCGAACAACAGACGAATATGATAGCGTGATATGATGTGCACAAGCGACTTCGACTCTTCTTGTTTAACGAAAGTGCCTACAAGCGATTAGAACATGAGGCGAACTGGTGTCCAGCGACAGTTCAAAGAAGCGAGGGACTGTTATGACCCGGCCTGGTACTTAGATGTTGCACGGAGCGTATGCTTGATCGACAGTTGTCCCAACCCCAACGCGGTAGAGCAAGAGAACACGATCAGCTAAGCGAAAAAAGTGTATGCAATGAAACTGACATGAAAAGCTGCGTGTCTGTATAGTGACCCGTTTAGATTGGTCATATTCTGTCCAATCCACTTTAAGAGGAAGATAGAGGAGAGCCGAGGTACTTCTCGCAGACATGGACCAATCAGACATGAGTGGGACACTGTGGTTACGGCCAGTACAGGGACGCGCACATGGCATAACGCAGACGAGGCGCGTACATCGGGCCGTGACATTCCCAACCTCCCGCTTTGCGAGGAGGAGGAGGAGGGAGGAGGAGGAGGAGGAGGAGTACGCTTTGTTTTTGACGGTATCAGTTACGGAGGATATTCGAGGAAGTATGAGAGTGAACCAGTTCAGCTGGATAATGGGATAGAGTAAACATAATGCAAAGAGTCAAAGGAGTCAAAACGAGGACATCAGCGGGGAGACAGTTCTGAGTCTTGAGCTAGTTTCAGTCTCTTCAGCGTAAGCGCAGCGATGCTAGAAATGGCAAAAGCGAGCAGCTGGTATGCTGTTGTACGGCAGGCTATATGGCGAAAGCCTCGGCGCATCGGACGGGAAGACTTCAGCAATCAACTCAGAGTGGAGGGGATGGGTTTCATCATCGGATTTCGCCCAGCAGATTGTTTTGACTGTGTAAAGTGCCGTTTTGCTATCAAATCCCACTAAAACGGTATAAAGAAACACCAGCAGCAGAAGAGCATTCCGGAGAATACGTTTCAAAATCATCCTTTTTAAGCAAGGCTGGAAAAATCACGGGAGAGCAATAAAGGATGGGGAAGAACACATGCCTCGTAAATCGCCAGATAGGGGCCTGAGGTGTGTGATAGGAACGTAAACGGCGAATATAATATAGAAGTTTGCGAATTTTTGTAAAAGCATCGATATGTTGGGGAGAATGAAGATTCGATATCAGGTTACGTCAAAGGTACCGAAAAGAGGATACCTCGTTGGGAAGGACGGCTGAAATTGAGAACTGAGGGGATGGTTGCAGGTGAAAACGTTGGACGAGACTTCTCATGAGTTCAGTTGAAGGCCATTATCGACGACCAGGCTGCAACATGGTCAAGGCCATCCCCTTCGAACACTGGAGATGTCTGATTTTTAAGAGGATGACCAACAACGTGTCTTCGGCATATTTGATGTACAACAGTCATTTTGGTGACCTCAAATCATGTGAAGGGAGAAAAGGTGAGGGATAAAGATGGCACTGAAGAACACCGCAGTTGTTTTGGAAGGACAGTGAACTTCCACTTGCCGGGTCACGAGTAAGGTACGGAAATAAAATAATCTTCAAAGCGAGAACAGACAGCAGCCGGAATGCGGGTTGTTTTATTAAGAATATTGAGATGGCGCGGGATGGTGTTGAAACGCAGAGAGTGAGTCAAAATGCGCACGAAGGTGAAAGTACCGCTTATGACGCGGTTGACCTGGTACCGGCTGTTGTTCGGCGCACTCGAAGTTGGTCCGGTGTCGCCGGGAACAGTAGTGCGTTCACAGAGGCGTAGAGCCAACAACGCGTACCAGAAAATGGTACATCTGAAGTAGGTGCAGCGTTGAGGTTCGGAGGCTGGGTGATCGGTCAAAAAGCGAAATTATCCAGCAGGATGTCGAGGGTGATGATAATGACTCAGGCTCGGTTGCTTTACTGCAATTTCGTCGAAGGCATTTCGATTCCAAGCACGCGCACAGTACAGAACTACACGCGAATAGAGGAACTGAACTGTTCGCTTGATGCGTTCTCATTCGAAAGAGTTCAAGATTGTCAGCACTCCTTTTGAATTTCACTATTAAAACGCCTCCTCTGATGTGCAATTGGGTTGATTGAGATGGAGCTGGACGTTCTCTTGTCAAGTTACTTCATACACTACTCTCGTGAGCTTCTGCAAATCCCAGCTGCTGCACATGCTCAGTTTCAATGTTTTTTAGTCCGTGCCAAGCGTGTGATCGCAATGTGTGGCCTCACTTATTCGTGTGAGCAGCTGTTTTACAAAATGAAGTTTTGTAAGAACAAGCTGTGCTCTCAGCTCACTGACGTCGCCTTAATGACATTCTGTTGCTGTTGTACGCGGTACTAGTTCTGCCAGTAGAGCCCGAGATTGGTGAGCCCATTTGGGGTACCCCTTAACCTGATGATAGAACTTTCCATCGAATTGACAATGGTTCTTGAGACAAAGCCTAGCATGTCTGAAACGTGCTGTATTGGGATGTCGATTGGGTTATCTTGCAGGCGCCGAGTTACGCTCTCAATGATCAATTCATGTGGTATTGAAGAAAACAGGGACAACTACGTCAAACTGATAGAATACACTCATCAGGGACTTACTTTGGGCCTTGGATCTTCTGGAGGAATGCCTGAGAGTTTTTAATGCTGTATTGTGATCCAGCGGTGAGGTGCTTCAGGTGCCGGTACAACCATTTAAGCGGTTTTAAGTGGGCGATCCAATGAGGTACTATGATCCTCAACGGTGCATCTGCTGTGCACTTTTTGGGAGGCCATATGCATGTATGCACGGGGATCACTGAGATTTATAAATCTGGAGTCATCGGGGGTTGAGTTTCAGTCGAGCGAGCCTCATTGATCTTCCTCTTCACAGATGCGGTCTGCTTTTAGTTGGATCCTCTGCGGAGTGGTGTGTAGGCTTCCTTGTTTTTGAAGACTTGATTAGCTTTATTGATATAGTCAGTCTTTTTCCATGATGACGGTTTTCGCGCCACCCTTGTCAGCAGACATAATCACTATACTATCGTCTGTCTTTAGAGATATTAGTCCCTTTTTCTTCATCGATGGGCAAGAAAGCTTGGTGGTGTTTCTTTTTGCCCGGAATGAGACTAGTGGCACAGCTGCGTATGTCCGCACGCATGTCTTCAGGCACAGCAGAGGTTAGTAGGACAGATTCAAGGCTGGCTAGGAAGTTTGTAGGTGCAGCATCGGTGTGGCTGAATTTTGTACCCTTAGCTAGTAGGCTTATTTCAGCAGATGTTAGAATCCTTTTGGAAAGGTTAACAACTCTTGTTGATCTGTGGTTTTCATTGAGAGGACGGAGAAGAGATTGCGAGTTTAGCTTGAAGTTCGGCTCGCTTCTTTTTCTGGCGTCCATAGCAGTGGCGTTTATTCGTTGTAGTATGTTCTCGAATACATTTTCAGGTAGGGGCTGAAACGCACCGTGCTCGAAGGTCAGATATTGTTGCTTCAAATTTTCAAAGACGATGGTGAACGTCTGATATAACTGCACTCAAAAACTCTAAATCCATATTTGCGCGCAAAGTAGTCTTCCAGTTTCATTACAGCAAGGTGGGCTTGAAGCGAAGAGACTTTCGGTAGAATATCATCGATCGCGACAGCGGTGAAGAAACGTCAGCTGCTCGTAAGATCATCGCCTCGTCTCTGTGCAAATGTCTCCCAACGTCTGGTAAGAATAAGCGTTTGACGCCCAAAAATATGTTGAATACACTGAGGGTAGAGTGCATTCGAGATGGGCATGGTGAAGAAAAAAGGGGCTCGTCGGAAAATAGAGTTGTACTCGTGAGATGTTTCAAGTTGGTCACACCAACCCGTCATCAGACAGAAATGAACAGAGGAGAAATGAAACATGGTCAGATGACCAGTTTGTGCTACAGGACAGACAAGGACGAGCCAACCAACTGGGGTGTGAGGGAATGGGTACATGATTGGATTGGGGCCGGTTAGGGGGCGGGGAGGGCTGTTAGGGTTCCCTATATATATATATATATATATATATATATATATATATATATATATATATGATAGTGTGGGGCTCACCGATCTGCTTAAGGAACATGTATGTTCCTTGTGCCCTAGAGCTCAGACTAGAGCCCTCGCAGGCGGTTGCATAGCGACGTGTAGCATATGTTGATAAGGTGCAACCGGCAAAGACAAGGGAGAACGGAATGGCCATTTCTGGCTTATAAGCCGTCATCAGCCAGTCATACCCGATCCCAAGTTTGGCACACCTGGGATTCGAACCCACAACCTTTGGTATTTGAGTCGAACTCTCTACCATTGCGCCACGGGCTTGGATTTTTGTCGGTTCTGATCGGGAATATGATGATAGTGTGGGGCTCACCGATCTGTTTAAGGAACATGTATGTTCCGTTGTGCCCTGGAGCTCAGACTACAGCCCTTGCAGGCGGTCGCATAGCGACGTGTAGCATATGTTGATAAGGTGGAACCGACAAAGACAAGGGAGACCGGAATGGCCATTTCTGTCTTATTAGTCATCATCAGCCAGTCATACCCAATCCCAAGTGTGGCACACCTGGGACCGACACGTCGCTACACGTCGCTATGCGACTGCCTGTGAGTTCTCTAGTCTGAATTCCAAGGCACAACGGAACATTAATGTTCCTCAAGCAGATCGGTGAGCACCACACTATCATCATATTCCCGATCACAGCCGACAAAGCAACGAGCCCGTGGCTCAATCGTAGAGCGTTCGACTCAAATACCAAAGATCGCGGGTTAGAATCCCAGGTGTGCCACACTTGGGATTGGGTATGACTGGCTGATGATGGCTAATAAGCCAGAAATGGCCATTCCGGTCTCCCTTGTCTTTGTCGGTTGCATTCCATCATATGCTACACGTCGCTATGTGACCGCCTGCGAGGGCTCTAGTCTGAGCTCCAGGGCACAACGGAACATACATGTTCCTTAAGCAGATCGGTGAGCCCCACACTATCATCATATTCCCGATCACAACCGACAAAACAACGAGCCTGTGGCGCAATGCTAGAGCGTTTGACACAAATACCAAAGGTCGCGGGTTCGAATCCCAGGTGTGCCACACTTGGGATTGGGTATGACTGGCTGATGACGGCTAATAAGCCAGAAATGGCCATTCCGGTCTTCCTTGTCTTTGTCTGTTCCATGTCATCATATATATATATGTAGTCATATATATGAGATATATATATGCTATCATATATATATATATATATATATATTCTTAATGTTTAAGAATATGAGAGGTCCAGTCAATTGTATAGAAGACGACGGGAAGGAATTCTCTGGGACCCGATGTTTACTCGTCCGACGTTTCGAACACTCATGCGAGCCCATCGTCAAGGAATAAAAGACTGTACAGCTTACTGCATATTCAAATCACCTCTGTCGAATATGACTTTCGTCAGCGTCATTGATTTGTTCGCGCAGGGTCTGATATGCAGCTGGCTGATCCTTATGTCTATTGATCGATTCCGCGGTCGAGTGCTTCGCTTCCTGCATCAGGCGCGAAATTCGGTCGTCTGGCTGACCCAGTATTTTCACGCTGCCGATATCAAAGTCGTGCCCTGGCGAGGACGCGCGAACGGCCACCAAGGAGAGTTTATCCATCCGTCTCACAGTTATCTCGTGCTCGTGCATTCTCGTGCAAAGCCGTTTTCTTGTTTCGCCAACATAATTGGCTTGACCACAATGGCAGTCTATCCGGTTAAGGGGGAATGGGTCTTAAGTTTGCATGACTTGCCGGCGGATTGGTGCCTCCGGTCTGTGAGCCATGCCAATCCAAAATTCACTGACTAGTCTAGCGAATTCTTCGGATAAACCAGTTGTGTAAGGTGCTGCACTTCGTTTTTGGTTCCCCCTTCGGATTTATTCTCTTGGCTTCTCGCCTGCATTTCTCAACAAAACCCCCAGGATATCCGTTGACCGTAAAGAGTTTCCACAGAAACTGGACCTCGGCCTTTTTGTCGGTTGCAATGGTTTTCTGCTCGATGGTACAGTGTTCTCACGCAGTTGCCTTTGTGCGAGAGGGGGTGGTTGCTAAAATAACTCAGACTGCGAGAGGTATTCGTTACCTTCCTGTAAACCGTCGTTTTGAGTTCTCCATCGCCCTTGCTGCATACCAGCACGTCGAGAAACGGCAACTTACAGTATTTTCTTCTTCCATCGTGAACAGGATGTCGGGGAAGTTCGAGTTCAGATTCTGTGTGAAATCCTCAATCTTGTCCCAACTGATGATGTGAATGTGTCATCAACATACCGCACCCAGAATCTTGGTCGATAGTAGTCGAACGGCAGTGCCTCCAGGCTCTGCAATATTGCCTCAGCAATCAGGCCGGACAACGGGGAAATTAGTAAGTGCAGGACATGGCGTTATGTGACCGGGACATGACATTTTAGGGCTCGACCTGAAATCTTCAATGAACATTTGGGTCGAAGCCAATCAACTACTGTGGGATAACCACATAATGCCTATTCTATAAACCGGTAGGACTACAAGTAGTATGAATCTTATATGGCAAAGATGTTTAACCATGATTCATACATAGGTACTAGCTAAACGTCCAGACACATGTGTTATATAAATCACTTGTATATATATAATGGAGGAACGACAATTACAAGGGAAATTAGAATGTCCGTTTTGGGCACATTAGCTGTTATCAGCCAACCACATACCGTCCTAAATGTGGAGTATCTGGAATTCGCGTGTGGGATCTTTGCTCATTTATTTGAAAGATCTACAAAAGGGGCGCGGTCTCGTTTTCCTGTCGGTTGTGATCGTGAACACTACTTATCATGGAGGGAAGCTCCTCGAGCAAGTTACCACAGTTAATCGTCTTTTTGCTTTTGAGTTCAACGTTTGCGGACATTCACATGGTGAGCATTAAAATATGCATATGTTACTGCAGGATTATAATTAAAGGATCGAGTATTTGGACCAACAGCTTTTTAATTCGTCAGTTTCGGTTTCCATCGATGTTACTATCGAGGCTGTACTCTCATCAGGCAATGCCGTTTACCAACTTCCCGGATAATCCTGTCCATAGGGGCAAAACAAATGCTGGTTCCAGGGCGTGGCCAGAACCGCCGCTTATCTCAAATGAGTTGCGCACCAATGTTACACCAAACCAGAAATGATAACTGGATTTGTGGGCGGTAGCTGTCCCTAGCGTCTGTGGCAACGTTGCATCCCAGTGTGGCAATGTTTGCTGGATAAGCCCTCGGAGGCAAAGTCCTGAAAGCAAAGACTGGAGCGGAAGTAGACGCCTGTTGTGCAATTCCCCCATTACATTTTGGTGTTAGGGTTACAGTAGAACATACTCGTTTCGGTTTTGGGTCAGCAAAAACATAGAAGCATATTTTTTTCTAAAAGTTAAAGTTGTTAATACTATCATTCTCGCTTCTTCATCTGGCAGTGACTCAGCAACCACGTCCATCCGCTTCTGTCAACCAAAATGCAAGCATCCCCATTGTCCCAACTGTTCTGCTCAGAAGTTTTTTTCTCAGCAACTCTTTGGGTTCAAGGGCTATTTATTTGTTCCAAGTCTTGGAAAAATAACTGTGAAAAAATAACAGTGAAACTGACGGTGCGGCGATCACCCTAACATTCCTATTTTAGGTCTGAATTTTTCAATTGCAGCCTTTCATTCTTAGAGGTTGAGAAGTCTGACACCGCTATCATTCGTTTGAAAATACCACACTTGATAGAATATTGCTACATAAATCTTGTACATTTTTAATTTAATTTTGATACCCTGAGAAGTTCAAATATATTGTATACAAAACACGCCCGAAATAGCGTGTCTTGAAAACTTTTTGTAGAAAACCACTTATCCATAATATATTATACTCAAAGGAAGGATATATTTCCACTTTGAAAATATTTTATAATTCCCGGATACTTCTGAGCTCGGACTGCTATTGTATTTGCTTTAATGGATTGCAGCATAGAAGTTGCATACTTTGTGAGGAAGGAAAATCAAAAATACATTTGTCGCATCAAGAAGGTACCATAATGGGCTCATGAAAATGTGTAATGAGTATGGGCTATGTTGTATGCTTAATTGGGACATTAATAAAATATAGGTGTGATGCTATTCAAGCAACATTGTACGGTCTAAGCATCTGCATACTTATAATCTCTTTAAAAACCAAACGATACCATTTCCTCGAGTATGCAATTTAAATAACGCTCGATTGGCTATAAATAACTCCAAAAACATTTCAAGTACATATTTTTATCAAATTTATTTGAATGTATAAGGGTATCCAAAATCTATAGAAAATAAACACTACATGTGTTATCAATTTTTACCTTATATGGTTTCTGCAGACGGTCGAAAGAAGTAAATTAAAAATCCGGTATCCTGCTGTGTCCGAAATATAATGGGATTAGGCAGCACAAACACGCATCCCAGTATTTCAGCTAACATTTTCTGAGATTTGTTTCTGACTGTTAGTTGTTACTACATGGCCCGGTTTGCTTCCGTGCGTCACCGCCCACTGGAAATGAACCATACTAGTCCTGGAGTTATTGTAGTCTCTTGGGATGGCCTGAGATCGCGATATAAAATAACTCGCGTTCTGCCTTCCGCTTTGTCCATTATCTGTTTTTGTTCCATCTTTACTGTTATAGACGACCTCGTTTGCAATACGGACTTGATTTACCATATGGTTTGTTCCGAATTAAGGTTCCTCCTTTGAGTGCTCGTCTGACAGGAGGAATCTGTCACATATGTAACATGTTTCGCTTTTTGTATCACTTTACTCCTGTAATGGAGACAAGTTCCTCAGCTGTTAATTGATTCCAGCAAATTTTATTATGAGACGCATGATTTTATCCGGCTGCTCCAGCGTTGACTAATGAGACTACATGAGCCACCAATGGGGTCATTTTTTCTGACGTCAAACCTTAGCTTGTCTTCATATTTGGTCGGATGGGGTTTCCTTATTTTTTGATTTATTAACTGGGCTCATATCCCCACTACCTGTAGTCAACAGGGGGTGTACGTGAGTTTTAAGCTGCCCAGAAAGGACTTTTCGTCCTACTAGTCGTTTTCGCTACATTCTCTGCTGTTCAGTCTTGCTTTCACTTTATATTGATTTATTTAGTCAAAGTAGATGTTAAGACCCGGCCTCAAAAATTCTGAAATGATGCAGATAGACAACAGAACCTCAGCTCAGATGGTGTGTGCGGTATCCTACCCGAATCCTTTCAATATCATCGGGCAGTCATTTTGTACCAAAGTGCCGCTGTGGTCGCAATCTCCAAAAAAGAGTCGAAATAGTTTGCAGCACACCAGCAGACAAAAGGGCTGAACTACTACATCATTAAAACCTCTTCAGGACTAGTGAATATTCCAATCACTTTATCGAGAAAAGCAGACGCCATGCGAACACATGACGACCAAATGAACAGCGAACTGAAGTCTGGAGGGTCACTTCCTACATTAAAGGAGTCGCTGAGGTGGTTTCTCTACTGTAACAATCCAAGCAGTCCACCGACGCAAAGCACCAATTCACCGCCGTTTAATGCAACCAAAGGACACACTGCCACTCATCGAAGCCAGAGAAGTCGACCAAAAAATAAGATCAGGCGGGAAAACGGGACAGAAATTGCCGACCCACCTGTAGGAGCACAAAGCTCAACTTTGGCAAGCTGAAAGTGTGGTACTTTAAATACATAAAAACCAGTGATATTCTTCTTTTGTTTCTTATGGAGGAATGAAGTTCTCCCGTTTGCTTTCGACTGCATTTACCCAAACCGAATGTTTCCCTCTGCACGCTTTGGCACAAGCGAATTAACCCATTGTGCTACTGTCGGCACAAAATACTAAAGGAACTGATCACGGGTCATTTCGGAAAACGACTAATTTTAGAGCAAAAAGAATTTCCATCCTTCTTGGGAAAATATCTTATTAGCTGTCGAGGACCCTCGAAACATTACGGTTTAAGGAATTTCGCCAAGGGGATTTGAAACTCACAGTTAGGTGTTGCAGCCATTTCCCTTTTCAACAATGCACTGTGAAGCTACCACATAAATCATTTTATTTTTATTTTTAACTAAGGCAGTGTAAACCCAAACCACCTAATACTCTAATCATAGAACTTGGTCATTGTTCCTTTATTTCTTTAAAATCCGACCAAATTCAAAATTTATTTTTATTTACTCCAATAAATAAGTAAATTTGAAGAACGGAAGTTGGTACCAAACAGGCTGATTAGATTTAATTTGATTTTTGGATTTTGTTTCGTAATGTATGAGAATAAATGTTTGCAGTTATTCGCATGATGTCCAATACGCAAAGCGTGATGCTTGAAAAAAGGATTTAAACGTTTAAATATCCTAAATTTTATTAAAAATATGCTTATACTCCATGAATGCTGTGGTTAATGATCACAAACATAGTGTTAGTGAGGGATCTCATGCTACTTTAACCAACATTATAAAATTCTTTGTAAATTAGGAATAATTTCTTAACTGCAATCGTAAGACTAATTATCTTGAAGAGTATTCCGAATATATATCAGACACATAAGGATGCCAGTGTTTGAACGAACGGCTTCTCAGCCTCAGTCTTCTCAGTCCTGAATAAACCTCATTCGTTAAAAATTTGCTACTTGAGTAGTGTGCAGTTTTTGTATAGATTTTCGCTCCTCTTACAGATTCAAAAATCTGGGAATATATTCTTTTTTGCAGTTATTTCATAGAAAATCACGTCTTCTTCGAATTTTATGTCCGAAAAGGTTGTGTTTAGGTTTGAAAAGTCGTTCAATTCCCGAATAATTTCAAGACCAATCTGTCATCGCGTTTGCACTTAGGGTTTTTCATCTACAAGCTTTAGTCATTCCGTGGAAGGAATATCGCATATTCATTTATGTAATTAAGAAGATACCGTTTCTTGCTCATTTAGGTTTGCAATGGATGTGGACAATACCGTTTACATAATAAGGGGTAAAAATGATAGTTTAACCGCCAATTTCAACGAGATCCACCGTACGCTCCACAGGAGAGTGGTGCAGGTACGGTGACTTGTGAGTGATTTAGTTTAAAGTGATAGTAGACTTGCGCTGCACCTACCGCACTCTCTCCTCCTCCTCACCTATGCCCGGTGTCAAGACAGTCAAGAAGACCGGAGATGGGAGAGGGCACAGGTGGCTGGCGCGGCCGGGGTCCTTAGGCCCTAGTCGCCCCTAGGCGTGCCACCACACACCCTATACTTGGTATTTGTTAGCGGAGCGCAACCCGAATAACGCATGCCATGCCCTGATGTGGCCCCCACGATACTAATTGAATGGATATTGAATAAGCTTAAAAAATTCCAAAACTACAAGCTTATTAAAACCAAAATGTACCCTTTCTTCGATTAATACAATTAAAGAAGACAATATGTACTTTAAAATTAATACAAGGAAGAATATTTTTGCTCAGTTTTCTATCAAATATATTTTAAATTGCTAGGACTTCGAAAAGTTAGAAAAACTGCACACTATCTAAGTAGTCAGTTTTTAATCAGTGATTTTATATGGAGCGGTCGAAAGGATCTTCGTCTGAAATATTTTGCAAGTATGCTTTAAGCTAATCAGTATTATAATTCCAATTCCTAGTCTAAAACGCATTTTTAATTTTTGGTTAAGATTGCATGAGATCAATTACTGGCTGTACTTAAATTTCTTCCATCCAAAAAAGGCAAATGAAACAGCTTTAGGACTTGTTAAATGGTAGTATTGTGACCTTACTCGTCAAAACCTATTTAGAAAGGCACCGCTAATGCCCGTGATAACTGCACTGCTCTCAAAACTTTTTGTATTTTCAAAGCGTTTCCCATGACTCAATTTGTATTTACCACGGCTGATTTTATTGTGAAAAACCAGTCCAACAAATTAAATTACAGGAAACCAACTGCGAAAAGGTAAAAATCACACTTACTTTCTTTTTATTCAGTGACTGGCATGATATATCGGCGTAAGATATGTAGTCAACGCCGCTTTTACAAAAGATGTTACACGCATCGCGATTCCCCATAACAATTGCAGTCTTCATAGGTAGAAACTGAATTACCTCTAATCCGGAACCGTCTTTATCATGGAGATCCAATACGTTGTTACTCATCTCTTTAAGGATAACAAAATGAACAAGGAGAGATAAAAATTCATGCCTAAATAACTCCATTAAGAGGCCGAGGTTTTGAAGCGTATTGTCGGTTGTCTTTTTAGAGACTGCGACTCGTAGAAAAAACTAGCAAATTTTTCAACTTCAAAATATAATCCTGGTTTCTATAATTTAGTATGAGTTGATTGATCCTACCTACGAAGACCTTTTTTTCCTTTGCTCAAGCTTGTAGTGCAGTTTTGCACAAATATTTGATTTATAGGTAAATAAAAGATCCTTTCCAGTACAAATCTTTATATTCCTTAGATCGATTTTCTAAACCGGGTCGCACTATACCTGGGGTTTACTGCTGCTTTTACGGTCTCGAATTCACATTTTTTCCTTTATCTGAAAGTAACTTAGGCTCGTGATATTTCCCGACACAGATGTGAATGCGAGAGTTTGCGCCTTTCGATCTACTTTCAATAATGACTTCATAGCCCTTTTTCAAAAAGATCCATATTGTCAAATTATGCCGTTAGTTTTCACATGTCTATTTGGCTCTATAAAGGTCAAATAATTGCTAACGTAATTGATTGACCTCAGACTGCTCAAGATTCCTACTGCGTGTGATGGTTTACCTAACGACTTACTTATATAATACGTCATGACGCTCAGGTGAAGGAACTGCTGTTCCACTTGATAACCTGTCAGCTTCCGCTCATGGGGAATTCATTGTCAATCGGTCTCTACTAGGCCACTGTGAATCCACCGTGGACAGCCAGCATTGATCTGTGTGAAAATAATGCCGCAAGACTTGTAAGCCTGAAAAAGCTTTACTTTGAGCGATCTGCCCCCTAAGCAACGAAACTAACAATCCAAATTACGGGAATGTCTAGGAGACAGAAGTTCGGCCAGTCCTATTACAGGCTAGAGTACCTCTGCTGACGAGATGGCTCGCCAAACGGCCAATGGATTCTCGCGATCGCACCTCTTTGACGTCCACTAGCAGTAAAACGGCACAGCCAGGGACCCAACGCCGAACAACTCGACAAACAGTTCAAAATCATTTATATTTTTCTGTTTGGACCATTTTTATAAAATGGACGATCACTTTGGCATTTAGAAGCGCCAGAATGTTAGATTGCCCTCATTGGAAGACCACACTTGCTTACCTGAGAGCCTGGTATTCGGAACCCTGAGTGTTTATTTGAAATCTTGAGCTTCTCCAAGCATGTCAGTAAAAAACATCAACTTGTTGTCAAATACTTTGGCCAAAACTATCTCCACAAGATTCAGTTAAAATAACGCATCTAATTCTCGAGGCTTTTTCGCATTGAATAGGCTCAGTGCCGGCATAGTTGAAGCTGTATTCTGCTTGACTACATGTTCTAGCTGTTTTGCGTCAACAGACCTATTTCAAAGTATGTCTTTTCTTTTAAATCACGATGAACTGTAACAGTTAATAGGGTTTGCAATAGAATTTCGTTAAAACTTGCCTCTAGTAGCAAGCGGCTATAGAAAACCTCAAAGTGCAAGACTTACTTGAATTTTTCGAACTGTCATGTTTTTTGATCTTTAAAGTGTCTAAAACTTTATCTGTGTGCCCTAAGCACATTAGTCATATGTGAAGTTAGTCCTTTCCGAAGTTGGATCTTGGAAAGGAAAGGAGAGCAGGTTACCCCTTCTGTTCTGCTCGGGATCTGTTTTGGCTGATTCATAACGACGAAGGTTACTGGTTAAGGTATACAGTGGGGCCTTTGTTATTTCCACCCTATAGGCAAGGATATAAAATGATTTTCCTGCCGTATTTTTGAGACAACAAATTTGGCTGAAATTCTTAAAGGACCTGCACTTCAACTTCGTCGGGTACTTCCAATGACCGAATGTTTATGACTCCTGTTAAGAAATCTACATCAGTCTGTCTATTAAACTTATAATTGCATTGTATTTGCGCCTTATGGACTGGATACATTGTGAATCATGTGAGGTTTGTTGGCCCAGATAACCACTGTTTTACCAATTGTCCTGAAAATAGCGCAGGTAATTTGCAGTTTTTCCCAAAGCTTGTGTATATAAATTCCCATTGAGTGTGCTTTGTCCAGTTTTTCATTGGTTTTCTTGTATCATACGCCTGGTAGCAGTTTAGTATAGACAGGCGGTGGTTGACCCTGCTTTAAATCAGGTAATTAGCATCTTTGTACCTAAAATTCCTTCCAGTATAGCGGTTGTCTTTGGTTCCTTATCAGGAGAAAAGCCCGTAAATTGGTTTTTTTTCTACAATTTTCACTAGGACAGGAACCATTATTTAAATTATGTAAGGCATATTAAAGGCTCTTGAGCTAAATAAAATGTGTAGAGTTTGACCAGGGTGTTTTATTTGACTTTCAATTGCTTTTGCACAACGTGGACTAATCACCAGATTTTTTTCCATTTCGAGTTTTACAGTAAGGATTGTGCTGAGGACAGAAAGGAAGGAGGAATAAAATAGCTATTTCTGGGCTCATTGCGGCAATCTGCTGGTGCTTAATCCCTGACGGGCAGGACCTGAGATGTGAGCCGGAAGCGCTCGGTCATTAGACACGTTGAAGTCAGTTGATAAAAAAATTGACTTGCGGGTTGCTACTTGAAGTCCATGATGGTCGTCCTGGCAGCTGATTTGACGACGTACCGCAAGTGAGCCCGCGGCCGATGAGAATGGGGGATTAGGATACTCCACGGTGAGACACCGGTCTATGCCGCACCAGAGGGGGGTCAGCAGCCGGGGAACCGGCGGTCGGGGGGAACCAGACACGAGGGCAAGGGCCAGCGACCACGGCAGCGACTACACAAGTGGGGTGTAGCGCATAGCCGGTATTGGCAGGCTCGGAACAATGTAAATAATGTCTGTGAGCATGCTTCTTCAGTCTCTGAAGATGGGTAGACGTAACAACTACTTGAAACGTCAAAAAACAATATATCTCTTCTGGTGAACGCTCCGTCTTCTTCCGATTTTTTTTCGGACGATCGCATAACGAAGCAGCAGCCCACTCTTTACTGTCTAGGCTGAAGTGACTGGGAACGCTCGACTACAGGATACCTTATTGGATGCACCAACTCCATCCCCCACCTCTGAGGGTGTGGGCGTTTGCCTCACTCAATGGAGCGTTTAATTTAAATGCTCGTTGAAAAACTGGTCAAGGTTCTCAATACAAGCAGTTTTGTAGCCAAGGTTTTGTCTTGACTGGCTTTTTACGGCAAATTAATAAAAATTGACATTTCATTTGCTCTTCGAAGTAACTCTCTATTACTGTCTGGGCTGGAAAGGCTCCAGACTCGATGTCCTATATCAAGACTGGATTGCTCGCTACAATCCTTCTAGAGAGGTCAGTCAGTGCTCATCCCAAGTTTGTTATAGACATGTTTTTTTGGTAGTGATTGCATTTTACCGACAAGCATTGAATTTTGGATGTGTTATTGACCTCCAAACTTTGACTCTCTGTCAGTATTTAGAATGTTCTTATAAGGTCTGACTCTAATTTTTTCTCCATTTACTTTTACGTTTATCCTGTTCTTTATCAGAATTATTGCGAGAAAGAATAACATGCATTCATATTTAACCTGAAGCTCCACAAGCTAATCAAAGTAATCAAACTCAAAGCCATTATACAATCCTTCTTCTGAATCCAAGATAGAAATTTACATCCAGCAACCGGGAGGGCTAATTCACGGAAATGGTGCGCATTTTTACTGAGTAAAACTTTTACTTAAAGAGGCAACAAACACCCTCTAGACGTGTACATCTTTTTCCCATTTCCTAAATCTACTCACTAAAGTAAAGTTTCTAAAAAAGTAGACTACATCACGTGTCCGAAGCACTATCAAAAACAACCATTTTGTTTATGTTTGCAATCTGCCGGTGTATTTTCTGTGAAATAAATAAGTTTAATAACCCAGTAGAGCCACATATAGAAAGTCCAAGAGGTGAAGTCAACGTTGTCCCCCATCCAGACTGCGCAATCCGAGGTCACGTCATTCAGCCTAAAGTGCATCTGAAATAGAATAGGAAGTCATAAGTCTCCTCTACTCGCAAAGCAACCCAAAACGTCGAATAAGTACCATGATTTGGACTTATGCTGTGCTCTGTATCTAGATTAACGTTGAAATAATCCGAACCTTCAACTCCTATTCCATGTAGCGACGTCCATATTGAGAAAAATAGCCACTCAAAGTTAGGCATGGATTCAAATGGGGCCCCAAAATTTATGTGAGCATGAATGAAGCAGATGATCTTTTCCCTAGTGGTGGTGGTGGTGGTCATATCTTGGAGAAAACGTGATGCCCAGGTTGGGTTATTTCCTCGGCTGGATTGACAGTCAAACCAAACCCCTAGCTGCATGGGGTAGGCATTCCATCCTGACCTCAACAGATACCAAGTTCTCATTTATGCCCCTAAACTCTGTGCTATTCCTAACGGTCACACCTAGCTGAGAATTTTGAATGGTTCACAGAACCTGCTGACGGGGATGGCAAGCTTTTCATCCCAGCGCCAATTTAACTTGTGTATGAATTCCAATGTGGTTATCGGAGAGAAACCAGGTCGTGTTTTACGCTCTTTGTATTGGGTTAGCCGCTGCGTTCAAGCCCACCTTTGGCTATCCTGACCAGATATCGCCTTTAAATCATGATGTGTTTCAAGTGTGAAGGCAGGGTTGACGTTGTTCAAACTGCCCTTATTACTTTTTAACACAATGCTATCTTTTTTGGGAAAATTGTGGTCCTTATCGTGCTCATCGAACACAATGTTAAGTCTGCATTGCATGCTTTCACTGTGAGAAACTATAACGATATTGTGATCCCTTCATGATTTAACGTATACCTTATCACCAGGACACGGTCCTCCGATTAAACCCATTTATGGTTGCAGAAAAGCTTCATCGAGACTAGACTCTGCAGCCATAAAAGTAATTTGAAGTACAGTTTCGCCTTTCAATAATGCTTTTTAAAGATTTTGGTTCGTATTAGTCATCGTTTCACTCAATTGTATATAAAAGGTGCACATTTTACGAAAGCCCTATTGTTTACCGTGTTCATTTTAAATCCTTCAGGAGATATATTTTAAGAAGAGGTTTGTCTGCTCATTTATTGCTAGAAACTTGAGAAAGATAATATTAATTCCCGATGAACATGTACATCGCTTTTTGTGATATCTGACTTTTACATGAAAAGATTGCGTAACGTATAAATTTCTGAATGTGTTAGATGACGTTTTGCACATCTAGGTCCTGACACAGTTGTCACAAAATGACAGTCGCCCTTAACTTTTAGATCCTTAACTTTATGCCATGAAGGTGTGCCTTATGGCTTCTGTAACTTTAACAGTTCAGTCTGAGTATGTTTAGACAGGTCACAGTCTTTTCAAGCATGTGCTCCATGGCATGGTGGCGCAGGGACACTGAATTGCGTGTGGATTAGATTTTCATGTGCATTCAGCACACACACACTCACCCACCTGTGCCCAATTTTGATACAATGCCAAAAAGACCGGAGGTTAAATCGGACGCAGGTGGCTGGTGCGACATGAGTCTGCACCTACGCGTGACACAGCACATCCCGGTGTCTAGTATTTGTTATGACTACGCATCACTAATAATATCTGCCGTGCCCTGATCTAGCCCCTATTTTGGCCCAGCGCATCTACCACGTGGACAGCGGGACAGCGGACGGGGACAGCGATTCTGACCGATAGGCCTGGTGACTGCTATCCTACCAACCACTAAACACTGCATCTTCAACTCAAGCGACGACGATAGAAGAAGATTATGTAATTTGCATTTTGTAAAACGCTTATATGGGTCAAAAGTGTCTCCGAAGCTGTAACCTGCCTTCTTGAAAAAATTTGACTTGGAATTACACATCGACTGGAGGCAAATCCTGGGCCCCAGTGACTAGGCCGACCGCTACGACAGGAAACATCTGAATGCAATTACCGGGTCTAGAGTTGTTTCGGGCAATCGACCACCTTGGAAAGTACTGAGAGAATACTCCGGACGCGAATGCTTTAGAGTCATCAGCTGGAAGAAAGAATGAACCCGGCATCTAATTCGACGGGCTCGGACCGCATTTTTACGTTCTACAAGGTTGGTGATCTCGCAGGAGGCGAAAACTGCGTAGGCGGCAGACTGCTGGTGTGACGGCTCCCAGACTTGCATTCGATTAACAAGCTCAGTTCCCTAACCCCTCCATATTCATTGCTGTAACTTTGTCTGGACCACATGGGAAGCGCGCAAGCTACCTCTTTAACTGACATCCCAAAAGGTGTTTTTGATTCGAATATATTACTTAAAGGTTTGTTAAATTAATTATCATTTGGCCTAATACTAAGCCGTTTCAGGGACAACGGGATGCCGGTAACTCAACGAGCTTCCTTCCGGTCGCCTTCAAAACACACACTGCAAACAGAGATTACTTTAAGTGGTGCTTTTATTCCACTTTTTCGATGCCTTTGTAAATGTTAGTATATTTTGTAAGCACACATGCAGAGAAAAATTTTTTTGTTCTCGTTTCTTAAAAAACTACGTTTTCTGCTAATTTTATATGCAAAGTGTATTTTTTCGATTTTAAATGCTTCCTCAATTTCCGAATAATTTTGGGCACAACCTGTGTTTAGACTTGCAATTGGGATTTCCCACCTATCAGTATATTTGGAATAAATGATAGAATCCCTTAAAACTCCATATAAACGCTACAGATATGTGCGAAAAATATTTTCGTTTTAAGATTTTTATAGTTCGTTTTAGCACGCAACTTTATTTAAGTATTAAATTAAAAGAATAAGTAATTTTCTAAAAAGTCATATTAAAAGAAAACCTTTGTCCGTATTTTTATAAAATATAATTAAATTTGCAAACACGCTTAAAAGTTATTTGAAAAGTAATACTAATTTAATTATTTATATTTTTCCGAGTATGATTTTGCATATAATCGAAAAGAAGCTCCCGCAATAGCTAACATTCAGCCCTGATTGAAAACTCACAAATATGAAGATGCAGTGTTTAGTGGTTGGTGGGATAGCAGTCACCGGGCCTATCGGTCAGAATCGCTGTCCCCATCCGCTGTCCCACTGTCCACGTGGTAGATGCGCTGGGCCAACATGGGGGCTAGATCAGGGCACGGCAGATATTATTAGTGATGCGTAGTCATAACAAATGCTAGACGCGGGGATGTGCTGTGGCACGCGTAGGTGCAGACTCGTGTCGCACCAGCCACCTGCGTCCGATTTAACCTCCAGTCTTTTTGTGGCATTAAATATTTTTTAAATATTTTTTTATTAATAGGGTCTTCAAAGGCAATGCCTATTACCCTTAAATATACTGAACTATACTGAACACTTAATAATTTCGGTTACTGTTTAATGAGCTAGTGCATCTACCGTAACTTTTCAGTGAAAGTACAAGAGGGTCGAAGGGACAAACAACTATGGCGTCATATAGCAACACCCGTAATGAAATTGTGGCCCCCTGATGAGTCGGATACGTTCGAGCAAGCTATAATCTCATTAAGTACGATCGTCTGCGATGAATCCACAAGCTGCTAATTGTGATAGGCATACAGTTGCATGACAACTGCATCCTCTAAACACCACCCTACTGAGCGTCATGTTCTCTTATCGAAGGCAATCTGTGGTTGTGCATTCGAGTGAGAATAGGAAACTTCAAGTGATCGTATCTTCTTCTTGTCGTTATAGATGGCTTTGACTTTTCCCTACTAGCATAATATACCTTAAAAATAATGCGTTTGGCGGAAAAACCAACCATCTTTATACCAGAAACAGATTGCACTGAACGCAACCAAATTCAGCTGCCCTAGTTTCAAATCTCATATTTTGCTGCTGGTTCACTGGGTTAACCGGTCGATTTCTTACATTTTGCTTAGAATCTAAATTCTAATGAGGCCAAAAGAAACTTCCTTAGACCAAATATTCCCTGCATAGAACACTTAAATGTCAGGTGTAAAGACTGAGTCGTTAAGCATGAAATGTGTAGCAAGGCATCTGTACAAATTTGAAAATTTCTTAGTTCACCATCGTATTATATTTTGCGATTGTTTTGTTTTCAGTAGAAAGCTGACAGGCATATTTTCTCTTGCTAAAGCATTTTGCACTTTAAAAAAATACAAGCAATCTTTTCATGATGCTTTTTAAGTTGAAAATTTGGAAATTAGTACGACAATTATGAAGTCTGCGTTCTTACGTGGAAATGCATTATCACAGATAGCTCGAAACATTGAAGTAAAACAGCTTAGATCAGTCAACTGTTCGCCTCCTATTCTGTTGCACGACAGCGTTAGACCACAGACCGCACAAATGACACTGGCAAAACTACAGGAGATGGGGTTTCCGGTGCTCCATCATCCATCAGATCTTGTTTCCACCGACTACCACTCCTTCCAGAATTTGGATGATTTTTTTCCTAGGACGACAATTTAAAAAAGGCCTTTCAAAATTTTATTGACTTTAGCTTATGGGGCCTTTACACCACCAGTCTATAATGGCAAAAGTGTATTGACAACGTGCACACATACTTTGATGAAGAAAACTACTCCTCATATTCATAAAAAATTTAAAGTTGCTTTTTTTAAGAAATTTCCTACCCGAAGACCCAATAGCATTCTCTAATCCTGTCTAGTTACAGGACGCAATATGGGCGTGCCATTTTGCCGTGGAACTCAGGACTAGAGCCCTCATAGGTAGCCGCATGATGAGAGGTAATTGGTCTGTTATCCTCACTCCAACGTGACTTCAAATACTAAAGATCCGGCCACCGGAGTGGGAAACCGGGACTCAATCATTGGATGCGGAACTCAATATAGAAGTCCAGTTGTAAATTCAGCTGCTATTCAAATGTAACTGATAAATATCTGGCTGGTTACGGTGACCAGAAGACGGTATTAACCTGTTCAGTTTCCTTTGCTTGCTAACATTTTCTCATTTACGTATCTTTTATATGAAAAATAGGAAATTGGGTGATAAGTTAACTAATCCTTAGTTGCGTGCACCGTGATTTTAACTACGCCTTTGAAATTTTAAAAATCATCCGCCTGAATTAATTTAACTTTCCGTGCGCCTTTTGTGCTACGCAGCAAAAGTTAGCCGCAAAGGAGACACTGAAATAAAACGGACATCGATACATTCCATATTTAATAGGACCCACGCTTCCCTTCAAATTATGAGGCGCTTAAAATGCTTTAATGTTTTTAAGATACATCCTTGCCAGACACCCAAGCCCCTTAGAAAGCCTTTTCCCGTTGTGATTCAGAATGACGAGGGAAAGAATATGAGTAGGATTTTGTCAGCTCTGCAGAAAAAAATAAATAATAACCCATCCAAGTCAAAATTATTTCTTCGCGGCAAATGCTGTCCTTAAATGGGGAATTTTTTTATCCCCTGAGGTGTCAAATTTAAAGATTTTCTGCAAAATATAGCAGCATCAAGTTGCCTTTGGGATCATATAACTGTTTTTAAGTTCCTCAAGCACGCATTGCCCATAAGCAACGAATCAGATAAGTTTTATCTCAAAGTACGGAATTGTGCAAATACGAAGAACGAGGATTATGTTTTGTCGACACAGCTCAGGGATTTCCTTCTGAGCACATCTGAGTTTAAAGTAAATGGGCCACACGCTGAGGACATTTTATTGATAAGATAAAGTTTTGTCTTCGGTTTAAACTGATTTATCTAAAAACATTATCCCCTAAAAGGAAAAAGGATCTACCACTACCTCAAGAGGTGGACGCAGCAATGGCATGCGGGTTGAGTCTGATAGTTGCGTGGACGCACACTGCATCTACCTCACTCACTCCTCACACTCCCACAGTGGTTTAATGCCAAGAAAAGTCCAGCTGCCTGGGGATGGGATTGAGCATGATGACGGACTCTTCTAAACGGTTCATTTACACGGAACACACGACCTCTTTCCCACCTTATGTGTACAAGGCTCCATTTAATGTGGGATTTTGGATCTCTTAAAGATGAACATTTTATAGAAACCGCATGAAGAAGGAGTCATTGCGATTTGATTTTCGGTTCTCTAAAATGCTGATTTTCCCTCATAGACTGTTTCTTCTCTAAGAGCACTTCTATGCCGTCGGCTTTTCAGACTGTTGTTTTCGTATTTATGACGATGCACCACGTCTGCCCATTGAGAACGCGAATTCCCAGGTATCCAAATTGATTTTAGTAGGATTGTATGGAGTGGTCGAGGTATTCTCGTGTCGACGCTTTTTGACTTGCTCGATACAATCGGTTCAAACATGGTAGGTTTATGCATGGAAGATTAACTATAGTTAGTAAGGGTCGTTCCTCTGTGAAGACCTTACTCGATTTACCTTCTTACATGCACCAGTCAGTTGCCCAGGTTTGACAGTTGACTGGTGCTGACATTGGATCTCGGGGACGACGGGCCGTAAAAACCTCCCTCTAATGTATACCATAAATCTATTGGCCTTCTACCTCACAGGAAAAGTCCCAATCAAGTTACACATTTCCCATACAAGTGCAACTTCATATATATAGACAACGAGCTCGTGGCGCAGTTGGTAGAGCGTTGGACTTCTGCCCAACAAGGTCGCGAGTTTGAGGCTTGGGCGCCGCAGCGCCTAGGTTTGGGTATGGCTGGCTGATGACGGCTAATAAGCCAGAAATGGCCATTCCAGTCTCTTTTGTCTTTGTCGGTCATGTTATTCTGCCTATGTACTTAGCTGCCTTACGGCTGCTGGCGGGGCTTGAGAGTTAGCCCCAAGGCACAACGGGACGAGTGAGTCCTGTAACCGATCGGTGAGCGCCCCATTACCTATATATATATATATATATATATATATATATATATATATATATATATATATATATATAAGTTGAGTTCCTTGGAAACAAAATAACTTTATTGTGTAAATTTTTGAATCTGGTGCACCACTTCGTCGTCAGACAAATGGGAATGTACAGAAAACAGTTAACCTTAAGCAATGCCTAATAAGAGATTCTATGGTTGGCTAAAGTTTGAGCCAATAGACGTCCAGAGTTTTACTTTATCCCGTCGATAGTAGCTGTTTTCGTTTCCACCTGAACGTAAGAAATTTGTAATTGCGAGTGTGCCGGTTGCCGGCGGCCAGAACGACGCTCCATCAAAACCCGGCGTCTTGATTTAACTGGAATATCCTGCAATTATGGCGCAGGCTTTTCACTACTACAAACGCACGTAAATAGTCCTTTTGAAACGAAACCGCATTATAGACTTTTAGGTGATGCTAAGTTAGATTTATATTTAGTTTTACACTTAGAAGAAGGGGGCAAACACCCTGATATACTGAAATATCGGCATCCCAAGAAATGTAATTAAATTAAGTTGAATTCTTTGGGAACGCAATAACTTTATTGTGTAAATTTTCGAATCTGGTGCCCCAGACAAATGGGAGATGTACAGAAAACAGTTAACCTTAAATAATGCCTAACAAGATTTTATGGTTGGCTAAAGTTTGAGCAAATAGACGTCCAGAGTTTTAAGTTATCCGGTCGATAGTGGCTGTTTTCGCCTCCACTTGACCTTGAGAAATTTTTACTTGGCATCTTAATCGATATGCCTGTTAATGCATGCCTCGTCTGAGTGCATTGCCTCCACGAATTCACGGCCCTTCATTGTTGGGCAGGTGCCAACGATGTGGGTATCCTTCCATGCAAATAGGTGTCCAGTGTGTACATGGCTACCTGAGATAAGGGGTCTCAACTCCTCACCGCAAACTGATGTTCATGTAAACGGGTGGATATAGATTTATCGGTTTGGCCACAATAAACTCCATCACAACTAGTACGCGGTATTTTGTAGGTGACTTCTTTTCTATTGAAATAGCCAAACCTGTCCTTAGGGTGTGCAAGCTGGGTTCGCAAATTTGTTGTAGGTTTGTGCGCTACTTGCATATGGTGTTTCTTGAGCTGTCTTTCAACAAGCTTAGATAATTCTTTGCATAGATGAGAGTTCGCCAGTTTGTTGCTTTTGACACCTGGGAGGTCATAGCTCTGGAAATAAATTTTTCTTTGAACTGTTGTCATCACATGCATCGACGGAAAAAGTCAGGGGAGATCCATTTTGGAAAAATAATTAGAAAAAGTATTGCATTTCTGTTCGATATGTTTCTGATCGGAACAGTGAGTTTTTGGTCGACTTGAGAAGCTTTTAACAGAGCCGCGTTTGTGGGACATGGAATGGTTACTCCCAAAATGTAAAATGCCCCCGGAGTATGTATGTTTACGATTGACTGAGGTATGTAGTGTCCCGTCTGTCTTCCAATGTACGAGGATATATAGGAAAGACAGTCATTCATAAACTTCTGTTTCGAAGGTTAATTGAATTCCTGGGAATGTGGAGTCTAGGTTTTTGTGCAGTGGTTCAAGTTGGTCCTTTTTGGCGATAACAAATTTATCGTTCACATAGCTTGGCAACAATCTCGGGTTAATTCTGGGGAGAGCTGTAGCCTCTAGTTTCTGAATTACAGCCTCCGCCAAAAAACCGGATATTGGTGAACCTTTGGCGCCTTTTAGTTGTCGATAATAATTTTCGGCAAAGGAAAAGTTTGTTTCAAGGCAAATATGGTGGAGTTTCAGGAGGACATCCACAGAGACATCGGTAGAGTAGGCCTGTAGGAGTTCTGCCGTACAAGTCGTCGCTAAGTTCAGAGGGCTAGGTGTAAATAAAGAAATAATGTCAAATGACACCATTATTTCATCGTTTGCAATTTTTAAGTCTTTTATCTTCTCCAGGAACTGTAACGAGTCTTGGATAGAGGATTCAGAGTTCTTTGTATGTGGATTGAGTTGATGAAATAGCCACTTGGAAGACTTATAGTTTGATTCACCGATTAAGGAGACTATCGGTCGCAGCGGAATGCCACTTTTGTGAACTTTGGGAAGTCCGTATATTTTAGCAATCGAAGGTTCATCCTGCTTCAAGGATTTAGCTAGAACTCCAACAGGCCAACAGTCAAATGGCGTTCTTAGACGTCCTAGTCCACCGTAAGATCGACGGCAGTCTAAGGACAACGGTATATAGAAAGGCCACCAACACACGTCAAGCCCTCAGTTACCAAAGTAACCACCCATTGTGCCACAAACGTAGCTGCGTACGGACGCTTTACAAAAGGGCGGAAACTCATTGTAGCGAGAAAGGCGATAAAGCAGCCGAGCGCCACTATCTTCAACGAATGTTCACCTCCAACGGTTATCCTTGTAGCTTCATAGAACGCAGCAGACAACCGAGGCAAGTTATAAGACCAGTGATAGAACCAACGAAAGTGTGGCGGGCAACGCCATATATCGAGAACGTATCTGAAGCTGTTGCGCGTCTCTTACAACCATTGGGAATCGGTGTCGCCCACAAACCTGAGGTGAAAATAAGACGTCTGGTCATGAGACCCAAGGCCCCCCTGTCACGCGGCGAAACGGCGAACGTCGTCTATAGTGTTCAGTGCGGTTCCTGTGAGGCAAACTATGTCGGAGAGACCGGTAAGCGACTACAGACCCGCATGAGTGAGCACGCCAGGGCCGAAAGAAGGATGGATCAGCTCTCGTTGGTGGCGGAACACTGTGCGGCCTCTGGACACACCTTTTCTTTCCATGACGCCGAAATCCTAGGCCGAGGTATCGACCAAACAGCCAGAGAAACGCTCGAAGCCTGGTTCACTGTACCTTCTTCCATTAACCGTTGTACGATTCTCCCGGCAGCCTACCAGGCCTTACGAGTGCGACTCAATCAACAGAATCGCAGGCAAGAAGTCAGACTGTTCACGGTCGCGAGCAAACGCATAACGAGCCAGAACACATGCCTGAGTGAACCTATGCAACACGCCAACACATTCGAGGGGATAACCACGGAGAACACGAACCAGCAAGACCTCCGGCCAGGCATGAACGTGGACGCAGGTGAACTTAGTTTGCGCACGAAAACCGATTATGAGCGTCTCCAACCCGATAGGAACGGAGACACCGGCAATGACTCAGCAACCACCGATGAGCCGTGCACGGACAGATTCAAACGAGGGACGAGAAACAGACATGCGGGTCCGGTACACCAAACGCGGGCAATGCAGACGAGGTCAATGACACTTGCCATCCCGACACAGCCCCCAGGCGAGGCGAGGGAGAATAAAAATCAATGATCAGCAGGACAGCAACTAACTTCCCCACCCCCCTGCAGTGCATTCTGCACGAATAGCTGTAGAGCCAGCATGTTCAGAACCCATAAATACTGTGAGGCGCCGTACTGAACCTACCTCCGACGATGGAATCTTGTTTGATTTTGAAACGTCAGGATATTAAACCTATTGTTCCCGTGATCGCCTCTTCCTCTGATTTATGCCCGGGGACGCGCATTTTTGCTTCAATTAGCAATATATATATATATATATATATATATATATATATATATATATATATATATATATAAAAGAAAAGGCAATCTCAGGGACTATAGGTGTATTGTCCCGACGTTTCTAAAGCATACAAGCCTCCATTGTGGGAGGTGAGTATTGTACCTCTTCTCACAGTATTTATAGGGGGTGACAGCCAATTTTTAACACAGGGTTGATTATACGGGTTTACCTTAACAGCTTACACTGTAGGGAGGACGGGGTGGGTGAATCCTTTATTGACTTTGGCGTTCATCACCCGCATACACACAGGAAGCATCGCTGTAGTCACCGGGGCGAAGGAGGCAGGAGGAGGATAATTACTGTCAGTTGGCATGTCTCTCATCGAGGGGCAGCGTTTGACAGTTGGCAGCCCTCGCCCGCATCAACATTGACCTTCATTGGCGCCCTGGGTTGCTAGTCCTTTTGAGTGCATTTCTCTTCGTCTGTCTGGGTAGTGGTTGATGCGGCAGTATTGATGACTGCACCTTCGCCGGCCCTGGATTGTGGGGTGGTTACGTGCATGTCCATCCTATGTTCTCCCGTGATTGGATTCACGTTTAGACTAGTTTCGTGTTTGCTCTTACGTTCGATGTGCTGCGCCCGGAGGGCTTAGAAGGCTGCCGGAATGGCGACACAACGGTAGATCAACGTAGTCTCTGTGCACCAGGGTTCAATTGTTTCCCTGGTTACACGGTCACTTCCTCGATCCAGGATTTCGGCGTTCTGGTAGGCGAACGTGTGCCCTGCGTTTGCACGATGTTCCGCCACCATTGACAATGGTTCCATTCTCCTCACTGCCTGCACGTGTTCGGTACCAGAACACTGAAACCGCTTCCCTGACTCTCCGACGTAGTTAACTTCAAAGGAGTTACATTGGATCCGGTAGATGACGTTTAACATCTCACCTCGTGGAAGGGTGGCTTTCAGTTTCATAACTAGATTCCGAACGGTTGGATCCGGTCGATGGGCGATTCCAATCCCCAGCGGTCTGATGAGGCGAGAAACTGCCTCAAGGAAACAATCGAAGCCTGGCACACGGAGATTACGTCGATCAACCGTTTTGTCACCTTTCTGGCTGCCTACCAAGCCCTCCGGGTGCAGCTCATCAAACGTAAGAGCAAACACGTAACTAGGCCAAACGTGAATCCAACCACGGGATAACCTAGGACGGTGATGCACGTATCCATGCCACAACCTTGTTCCGACGAAGGTGCAGTCATCAATACTGCTGCATCAACCACTAGCCCGACAGACGTGGAGGAATGCAGTCAGAAGGACGCAAACAGGTGTAGCAACCCAGAGCGCCAAGTAAGGTCAATGCGGACGCGGGCGATGGCAGTCCCTCGACGCGAGACATGCCAACTGCCAGCAATTACCCTTCGCCCCCGGTAACTACAGCACTGCTCCCTGTGTGTATGCGAGCGATGAGCGCCAAAGCCAACTAAGCACTCCCCCACCCCGTCCTGCCTACAGTGTACACCATTGAGGTAAAGTCGTACAGTCAACGCTGCGTTACAAAATGGCTGTCACCCCCTATTAATACTGTGAGACGCGGTACGATGCTCACTTCCGACGATGGAAGCTTGTATGCTTTTGATACGTCAGGAGACAATACACCTATAGTCCCTGAGATCGCCTTTTCTTCACATCTATGTTCGGGGACGCGCATTTTCGCTTATATTAACCATATACATACATAATGTTTGTCCGTCTTTATGTCGCTTGCAAATTGCGTCGTGCACCTGTTGTTGGGCGATGTGGGAGGTTATGGCGATTTTCAGTGTGTAAGCGCCTATGATTGGTTAGTTCCATGTGTGGTCTAAGTATGTTTTGTATGCATTGATAGAGTGATTTATTGAAAGGAAGGTCGGGTTACTTTGCTTTACTGTGGGCTCTGATGAGTGTCAATGTGGCCGATGGGGCCCATTTAGTGACGAGATACCGTCAGTCAGTGTATACGGCTGAGGCGTAAGTGACTGGGGCACCCTGGGTCTCAGATACCTTTTCCAAAATTCCACAGCAGTGCATTTTTGGATGGCTGACCAGGCCAATACGTGATTCCAATATGCGGTCGCAATGCGGAAAATTAGGAACTGTGCCTATGCTGCTGGTAGGAGAAATGTTGAAGATGGATGAAGTTGGTGTACACGCGGATAATGTTTTTCAGTAGGTGATGCGGCGGGTAGTGGCATTTCGTGATGTGAGAAAGAAGTTAAGTGTTCAGAGGAAAAATTTCGGTCCTTGGAACAAGAAGTTTCTTATCTTTACGTTTCGGCTTCTCACTGGAACGCAGCTTCAGAGACTTTATAGAAAACTTCTTGTTGCAGCGATCGCATCTTCTTCCTCTGAAGTGTTTCCTGGAACTGGCCTGTTCGCTTTCGTTGGCAGAAGATGGGTTCGAGTTGGAGTCGGAAAAGTCAGGTGAATAAAACTCTGGTTCCAGCGGTCGTATCTACTTCTTCTGAGAGTTTAGTTGTGTCGACGCAACAATGGGTCCGGAGACGACTAACAAGACTATCATTTGGCCTAAAGTTCTTGTGACAATGCGGGCAAAATCACATGGGTTGGATGCTCGCATCATTTTGTTCACTATACTTCGTTCACAAGCCTCGCTTTTCTTGGTTTCTGGTCCTCTGGTGGCCTCCGAAATGGTTGTTCAGTCGTAACGATTGTCAGACAATTCTGTCGATTGTATGCGCGGCCTACTCAACCTGCGGTGTCCATTTTCATGCGCTTGGGATAGATCTGTAGTGACCCAGCGCCGTGTCCAGCGTGAACGCCGAACCTCTCGCGCCTATATGCACGCGCGCACCAGTGGCACTCTGGCCTCGACAATCCTGGCTATCTACACTGGCCAATCATCTTCAAGGCTGACTCACCCCTGACCGCACTGGATGCCCTGTGACAACCACTGGGCTTGGGGCGTCGCAGACGCGGCGGCTGAATGTGCCCTCGTCTGGCAGCCAACCTCCTCCAACCCCTTCTGCAGTAGTTCTGTACAGAATAAACTATCCTCCCAACTGACGTCCCACTTCTTATCTCCTACGGAACCGGGCCAGAAGTTCGTAGCGGCTAGGGTTTCCCCTATCAACTTAGTCTGCTGTAATAGATCTTCAGTGTGTCACAGATTTGTGCGTTTTGTCTGATAGCACTCGATGCGACGCTGCCCAGAATTACCGCTCTCACAGAATCTAGTCTTCCAAACTCATGGCGTGGTTGCTCCATCACAGTTTTATCGCTCTCACCATGTCCAGTTCATTTCGGAAACTCGTGTCGGGTTTTCTTCCCAGCCATTTCATACTTAATATTCTATGAAGGCAGCTGAAGCGAGTATAATATAGTCTCCTGGCTTGACTTTCGCAGACTATCCGCTTCTCTGCCCCAATTGTCGGGAGACGAACTTTATGCATCGTCCGTCTGGCGTTTATTTAAAACCTGCGGTGATTCCAGACGGAGTGCTGGCTTTAGATATTCGAATTCAAATTATTCGATTTTTATGTCCTTAAATTGTCCGCAGATTTTTCTACTGGTGTGGGGCGCTCCATTTTCCTATTGGACAGGACAGACTACCTTCAGAAAGCCAAAAACTTGTTGGAGGATTTCCAGTTCTACCTCCCATGCGAAAACAACCCCGTAAAAACGCTGCCTTAGGAAATCAGTTCGACGTAGTTGGCACTGGAGAACTCAGGTGCAATATCTGCGATCAACCGATGCATGGCCAAAGCGCAAAATATGGCTGTGGCCCGATTCTATGGTCTTCTGAAAGTTCATAAAAAAGGGCGTTCCTCTCCGGCCCATTGTATCACTCGAAGGCACTCCAACTTACGGACTGTCAAAGTCGCTGTTTCGGCGTCTTAAATTTCTGACCGTGGATTCGGACACCACAGTTAGCTCTTCTGCACAGTGCTGGGAGAAAATTAAAGGGGTACGTCTCCTGAAAAAAAGCGTTATAGTATCCTTTGGCGTCACATCTCTTTTTTCTTCCATTAGCCAGGATCTGGCAGTCGAGACAGTTGAATTACTCCAACAAAACAAATGCGATAAAACGGGAATCACCTCAGACAAGTTCCACTCATAAAACTTCTGAAGCTGGACGGAAGAGTCTACGGGCATGTGAAAGGCACATCTATAGGTTCACCAATCTTGGGACTCATAGCAAGCTTACCACAGCTGGAATTACTGGCCTAAATTCTCGACTCAGTATGTGAATGGAACTTTCGTCATCATTGAACAGGATTAGATACTTGCATTCAAAGAACACCCCAATGGCATCTTTCGGAAATCCAATTTAAGATTGAGGCGGAAGAAAATGCCCAGATAGCCTTCCTTTATGTTCTCGTCTGCCGCAAAGATTATTATGGCATAAAAACTAAAATATTCAGGAAAAAAAAACAAATATGACGCAAATACTGAGCTTCAACAGCAACCACCCAATCGGTAACAAAAACAGTTGCGTACGGACGCTATGTAGACCTGTTGCGACCCACTTCAGCGAACCAGAAGCCAAGGTTGTCGAGTGACGGGTCTTCAGAGCAAATGGCTACCCATGCACCTTTGACGACAGTTTAATGCGCAACCAAGGCCAGAGAACGAACCACACCAGCCCCGAATTTCGGCGAGCCCTAACATACGTAAGGACCGTCTCAGAAACCGTTAGCCGTCTTCTTACACCACTTGGAGTTGGATTCGCACATCGACCGGACTCACGACTAGAATCAATTTTTGATGGTCCGTTTTTTCCTGGGCAGCGACTCAAAATCAAATCACATTTAAAGCTATCAGGATGGAATTTTTCTCTCAGATCTAGGGAAAAAATACGAGAAACAAAAACCAGCGCTCGTAACTGTCATTTCAACGGTCGTGGATGCATTCCTTAAGCCGTCAATTCAAACGTATTTATTGTGTGCTCCCACTTATAAAAAGTTTTGCCTCGGACAAGATTACTCGCTTTCAGTGGCCTGCCGCTTAGCAACCGAGCATATACTTTAGACGCCAACTCCAAAAGCTAGACTACCGGCTGCATTTGCCTCGCTTTTCAGACGGCTTCACTAACCAGTCGAGATTCTACTCGGACTAACCTATTGCGAGGTCTGTTATTTTTTGATCTGCTATCTCCATAAAAAGTAGCATTTTCATGGTAAAACTGTCTCCCGTGTGTTTATAGGTACTTGAGGTCTTAAGCTCATCTTTGGTTAGGGGGAAAATCCACATAAGTGCGAACATTAGCTGCGCAGGTTTTCTCGACAGCGGGGTTCTATGAATCAGAAAAAACTTTCAAAGTTTATTTATTTAGTTCTCCAGACAGGGTTCAAGGGCTCCTGGAAGGTGTGTATTCGTTTTCCGTTCAAAATGAGAGGTTTTGTGTGAGTGCAAATGCCCTAGTAGGTTAACTATCATCACAGAAACGAATTGCAGGTGGTTTTTTCGTGGACGGCATATGTTAGTATCTTAGATTTAACCTCAAACCTAACGCCGATCTTCCTAAAATTAACCTTACCCCCTCTGGGAATATAGAGTAAAATCACATGTGATTAGAGTGGGAGATATATCCCTGGTCAGGCGTGCAAAGTAACCTATTAAGGCATTAGTATTTGCGCAGCGTTTTTCTGTTTTATGAATGAACTAATGTTAACCTTCTTCCGAGAACAGTCAAACTATGTCTGGCGAATTGAATTGTTTTTTTAATAAGACTTGTCCTAACATTGGTGTGTCAGATTACCTCAAAATCATTTTCGGTAACTATGTGATACAGGTAGCAGTAAACTATTAATTTTTACCTATGGTATACTGCATTTGACTCAGCGGACGTAACATCATAACGTTGATTACCAATAAGACTACCGAATGGGGCAACTTGATCATACTCACGCTCTATGATCTCCACACCTGATCAATGCCACTTTTACACATATTTCCGCAATGCATGGAGATCCCGGTTTCGGCTTCAGCTTGCCTCAGAATATGTGTCAGCCAGGACACAGGTTCTTATCGTGGCTTGTTTCTGTGCTAAAACTCGCTGGAGATTGCTGCCTTACCTGGAGTTGGGAACAACATAGCCCAGTGGTGTATGCGCCGTATAATTTACACGTTTCTTTCATTTTAACAAAAGTCTTCACATGTGCTTTAATATGAACCAGTATTACACCTCTACTTTTCAATCCTCCTGCCTCGTTGACTAAAACAATTGGCTTTTTAACACTAATTTCTACACTGAGGTTTTTTTACTTTTCTGGTCTGGCCTAAAAACAACGACCCGCGTGGATTTTAAAGGTTCCTGTAGCGCACCCTAATTCCTTCCACATAGCACTGTCTTATGTCCGCCAGGATGGGCAGACAAATTTTTCATTTTGTGAAAATTCAAAAAAATATATTCTGAGTGCTAGACACCATGGTCAAACTAATTGTTTCACAGAGGCAGCTGATATTCTAACTTTTCCAGAGTTGCCCTCACGTGGCTTGGGTTAGCCAAAAAACCGACTGATCAAAATAAAAATAAAACTAGATAATAGTTTTGGTATGCTGTCAGCTTGGTGAATTTGTGTATTGTGAGGCAGACTTGCGTCGCATCTACCACACAATCTCCTCTTTCAGCCAGCTTCTCCTGATGGCCAGTCATAAGCAAGACTACTGGATGTGGACCTGACCCCAGTGGCTGAAAATGCAAACAGCCCTTCTACGCGTATCGCATGCAAGTCATTCCTTTGTGTACAGATGAGAATAAGGAGTCAGGCCGTCACTACTGGAAACATATTCATTCAACAACCACCATGTTCTCCTGTATGAGGTAACAACATTTGGGCCATGCTAACCAACACTGCGACTTCCTTGTGACTTTTTGGCTCCTAGTTACAATAATATTTAAGGCTGTTGGTCAATATTGTATGCGTCCTGACACTCAATGGTGTTGTATTTAACCATCGCTACAGCCATATTCTCTGCACTCATGTGCCACAGTTTTGAAAAACGTCGAAAACCTGTAGAAAATCGTAGGAGCGTAAATGGCCGATTCACCGTTTTAGTGCTTTGACCAAGACTAATCACGTATTCTGGCAGGTAAAAAAATACCCATATCGTGGTAAATTCGGACGATTTTTTAACCGTCGTGCCCTTCCTTTGATCTGCTTTGGACAGTTGTAAAAAATATTTGCGACGCTGTCCCATGCAGTCGGTGCATCGTACATAGAAGCTACTTAATTCTATTTTTCTCGTATCTAGTTAAAAAATTTCCGTGCGTTTAACCAGTAAACAGGCAGTAAACTAGGTACGTATTCGCATTAAAGCCGAGCTGATTAGCGTCCTAGAGCAAGTCAAAGCCGTTTGCTGGAGGCAGACATTAAGAAGGTATTCGGTGTGAAGCATCAGTTCGATCTGTGAGTATCCCTTCGCGTCGGAATAAATGTCCATTCTACCATACCAATGGACAGGACCTCAATTTCCCGATGCAATTGACTCGGTAGGTTCAATTTTCTCCTTAACAATGTGCGCTGTGTTTGTGCCTGTGTGTGTACGGCCTAGGTTTGTGTTCGCTCCGAAGAGTCGGACGGAATCGTCGCAAGGAGAAGAGGGCAGTTATAAGACTTCTTCATTTCTGCTTCTCTTTTAGGTCACCCTCTAAAGTACGCTTTTTTAGGCTCAGGCTTCTAAAATCGCCCTCCATCTACCTACGCATTGCCTTACTGGCCCGCCAGATATATCGAATAGTCTCCGCACTTCTGCTATTGCGCATGTGTACTATCTTTACCCATTCAGTACATCGAATGATTCGGGTGCTTTCAACATTTCTACCGTTTTTACTCGTTTGCTCTGAATAGCAGATTTGGTGCAGGCAACTAGCTGTACATTTTGAACGTGAACAAGACAACAAGAGGGTGCTGTGGAAGGTAGAACAAGGACTGGAGTGTTTTCACGAAATTTATAGGTTACCCGTTCGCGTCAAACTCTCGTAACATTTTGTCTGCCACTAAATGTCTCAGTATACGCGTCACGGCCTTTTGCTGCAAAGTGTATGAACGCATGAACACTGGAACAGGTGGTGCATTAACCTGAGCTTTCGGACTCATACAGGAGCTCAGCAGCAGAGACCGATAGTGCAATCTCAAGTGAGCAGTTTATAAGTCAAGCCGTAAAGGGGGTTGGGGGGGGAGGGTCACGCCACAGCGGTCGCACGGCGTGATAACAGGGTGCGTCCTTAGCCGGGACTGAGGGGGCGTAGCACGTGATCAAGGTGTCCATTGATGCAGTCTACATCAAACGTCCAGGCTTTCAGCAATTGCCGCCCCGTCTTCTTGTCGGTTCAGTGTTTGACTGCAACATTGTCCCCTTGTTATGATATTTTCATAGCCTCTTCTGATGGGTTCCGGTACGAGTCCGAATGGTCGCGCTTTCATCTTCTATTGACCCATGATTCAGTGGGAAAAATTGTGTTTTGTTACCAGATCAAAAATTTGTACTTGAATGCTCAGAAGTTTCATGTTTGCGGAACCCTTTGTTACAGACTCTCCACTACCCAGGGTCTCTCGGAAAACTCATAAGTAACTACCAGTCTTCCGTGTGTTCGTAAGAGACAGAAACTGGAAAGCTAGACTGAAAATCCTGCCATTATAACAACTCACCAGGATCAAAGTATGGATCTCACAATACAGGTAGTATAAGATCATTTTTCCTTCAATCTGTTGAACCTATTTGATTATTCGTAATTTGCAACCAGGTAATTGATGAGCTTTCCAGTTTATGACCAGATGGAAGGCTAGAATTCAGCGAAAAAACAAAAACTGGCAGGCAAAAAATGAATCATCCGAGCTATCAGAATTGGTGTGCAACGAGCTGTCCCGATCGCAGTATGCAAAGCGGGCTATTCCGCTTTCGCTCGTAGCTAGAAGTGTACAGCTCACACAGACAACTGCATAGTTTTATCTGATATTGTCTCTGAAGTTGGGTTCGAACTGGAATCCAAAACGTCAGGCGAATAAAGCTCTTGTCCCGGTTATCGCATCTAATTCTTCTCAACTACAAACTTACTAACACTCAGTGATCGGACTGCCCATAAACGGGCCGCGTGGTAGACGCGCTGGACTAATACGGGAGCTAGATCAGGGCAAGGCCCGTTCTTTTGACGGTTGCGTTCGGGAATATGAGGATATTTTGCTGCTCACCGATCTGCTTAAGGAACCTGTATGTTCCATTGTGCATTGGAGCTCACTTTAGAGATCTTGCAGGCAGTCGCATAGCGATGCGTAGCATATGTTGATGAAATGGAACCGACAAAGACAAGGGAGACCATTTCTGGCTTATAAGCCGTCATCAGCCAGTCATACCCAATCTCATGTGTGAACCTCCTGGGATTCATCAAAATATGCTACACGTCGCTATGCAACCATCTGCGAGGGCTCTTAATTCAGCTCTAGGGCACAACGGAATATAAATGTTTCTTAAGCACATCAATGAGCCACAAACTATTATCATATTCCCGATCGCAACCGACAAAACATCGGGCCCGTGGCTCAGTGTTAGAGCGTTTCACTCAATTACCAAAGTTCACGGGTTTGAATCCCAGGTGGTTGACCCTTGGGATTGGGTATGGATGACTGAGTACGGCTAATAAGGCTGAAATAGCCCTGCCCGTCTGGCTTGTATTTGTCAGTTCCACTTCATCAAGATATGCAACACATCGCTATGCGACCGCTTGCAAGGGTTCTAAAGCGAACTCCAGGGCACAACGGAACTAATGTACGAAAGTGTTCGCCAGTTCTTTGATTTGGTTGCTTGACCGGAAAAATCTAGTTCCTTGTCCTTTTATTTTAACTCCTGTCTTCTCTGTGCATCGACGTACAAAATCTCTTGGATAACCATTTCTGCAAAAGATTTTGAATAAATAACTATGTTCGCTCTTGTAGAGCTCATTCTCAGACCAGTGCGTTTTAGCTCGATTGAGAAGGATGTTAACAGTACTCCGCTTGTGAGCGACAGGATGGTTGTTCTGGTAATGCAGGATAACTCCTACATAAGCTTCCTTGCGGTAAACCGATGTTTGAAATGTCCCGTCAAGAAATTGGAGTTTTCGGTCAACTTCTCTTTCGAGCGTGAATGTGATAACTGTTAAAAGTTGAGTTAATAACGCTATGAAGCTTTTCTAGTTTATCCTTTTTAACGATAACAAACGTGTCATCCACATAGAGTACCCATAATTTGAGGTTAACTAGTGGTAAGGCCGTAGCTTCTAATTTTTGCATAGCTACTTCAGCGAAAAAGCCTGATCAGGGTACGGCAGGCGATATTTGTGATGCACTCTCATAACAAATGCCGCATATGGGGAGAGGTAGTGGCACTTGTAGCTGCAGGCTCACTCCGCTCAGCCACCTTTGTCCGATCCCGCCTCCGGGTTTCTTGACTCTGTCTTGAGACTGGGCACAAATGGGTCAGGGAAGAGAGAGTGCGGTTGATGTAACGCAATTTAAAATCAGTTTACGCGCAGGTCATCGGCTCTGCACTTCCATGCTGTGGAGCATACGGTGGACCTCGTCGGATAAGACCGTTGAACTGTCAGTTATTTGAAAGCGTTGTTTACCAGAAATGGTAGTTTCTTGGCCGTTAATTTTCGTCAAGCAGTAAATACCCAACGTTGGGTGTTGACTCTCTCGACTTTTAACCCCCGCTGGGGTCGCAGTCGAGCACTGCGCTCCTGTGGACCCACCGGCTAAGATGGGCAATATCCAGTCACCTGGCATTTTGAAGCACCAGGTTCCGTGTGCTTTTTTAACCCTCAGCTGCAAGATAAAGCCAATGCGCGTATATGCCGTTCTCCAGCCGGAACCCATCGGTGCACGCCAAGCTCATACTGTTGAATGTTTCCGATATGGGCCATCATAACAGGACCTACTATACAGTGTGAAAGAGCCCTTATGCATAATTGAGTCTGTCGTTCGGGTTCAAGACTCGCGTGAGGCGGACACGCGGTTGGGGCAACGCTCGCAATTGATGGCCACCAAACTAGAAAAGTCACTCCAGTGTCCTTGTGCTTTGTCGGAGTCAACTCTCAAACAGAAAAACTATGACTCTGGTAGAAATTTCTGCGTTATAAAACACTGCACAGGCTCGATTCGGTACCGTTTAGTGGGGTCTTGCATTAAATGGATCTTTTATTAAATCAATTATGTCCTCTAGAAGCTGTAAACTTCGTCCTTGAAAAAATATTGCACCACTAATAGATGCTCAGTTAAAATCACAGTCAGCTGAAGTTTAATCTTCGGAGAGATGAGGAAGGTTTGAAGCAGGATTATAACCGCTACCTTTATTCTGACTTGCAGTTTTGCCCAACAGCTCAAATTTTGTTCAGAGCCTTGGTCTGCCGAAATAAAAAAGCGTAGGATTAAATGAGAAAATTCAGAGTGCATTTGCTTGATTCCAAGTGAAAGATTCCATGATTCGAACATTTCTGTCCTGCACCATGGGGTTGGTGATGCACTCAGAGGCGAAAGACAGTACCAACGGCAGTTTGGTCACCTGAAGGAAGATGAAAGGCTCACTATAATTTTTTTTCGGGACTGCCTGCCCCAGCGGCAGGACATGGGAAAGAAGCCACCCGTAATACAGGTGGTACATCACTAAATTCCAGGAAAATTAGGGCTAAGTTTATGTTTACGGGTAACGTTAGAGTTAAGCCTATGACAGGGTTAGGGTTATGGTTAGGACACGGTAATGTTAACCCTTACCGGAAGTTAATGTGAGGTCACGTGCGTTATATGGGAGGCGTTCCTATTGTCATATCCTGTTGTAGGATGTAGGTCATATATATATATATATAGAATGGAACCGACAAAGACAAGGGAGACCGGAATGGCCATTTCTGGCTTATTAGCCGTCATCAGCCAGTCATACCCAATCCCAAGTGTGGCACACCTGTTCCTTAAGCAGATCGGTGAGCCCCATACTATCATATATATATATATATATATATATATATATATAGTGCCAACATATATGCCAATTGAAGCAAAGACGTTCTTTGGGAAACAATAGGTAACTTTATTATGTAAATTTTCGACGCTGGTACCCCAGGTCGTCGTCAGACTTGTGGTTAGTGTGCAAAAAAACAGTTTAAATTTAACACGTGTCGGGAAAAGTCGATATCGCTTAGTCATTCCTGCCAATTGTTGTCATTTGGGGTGTATTTCCATTGTGATTGGCTCTCGCCTCTTCCCGCTTTCTTTCAGGTTGCCGTACACATGGTCCAATTCGATGTGTCGGTTGATGCATGAGTTATCTGAGAAAATGGCCTCTAAAAACTCTCGGCCTTTCTTAGATGGACAGGAGGCAACAATGCGGGTTTTGTCTTGAGTAAATTTTTTGTGCAGTTTGTAGCGTATGCATAGCAACTTGAGACAAGTGGTCTCGCCTCCTTACGGCCAATTGATTTTCATGTATGCGCGTGGAGGCTGCCTTTCCTGTCTGACCACAGTACACCGCATTGCAGCTGTTACATGGAATCTTGTATACAAATTCTTTTTATCTAAACACCCAACCCTATCCTTAGAGTGTACAAGCTGATTTCGTAGTGTAGTCGTTGGTTTGTGCGCCAATGGGATTTGATGTTTCCGCAGGTGCCTTTCAACGAGTTCAGACACATTCTTGATGTACGGAAGTGTTCGCCAGTTCTTTGATTTGGGCGCTTGACCGGAACAATCTAGTTCCTTGTCTTTTTCCTTTTTCTTTAACTTCTGTCGTCTCATGCATCGACGTATAAATTCTCTTGGAAAACTATATCTGCAAAATAGTTTGAATAAATAACTGAGTTCGTTTTGGTAGAGTTCATTATCAGAACAGTGCGTTTGAGCTCGATTAAGTAAGCTGTTAACAGTACTCCGCTTGTGAGCACTAGGGTGGTTGCTCTGGTAATGCAGGATAATTTCCGCATAAGCTTCCTTGCGGTAAAGCGATGCTTTAAATGTCCCGTCAGTCTTTCGCTGTACGAGGACATCAAGAAATGGGAGTTTACTGTCAACTTCTCTTTCGAGCGTGAAGGTGATACCTGGTAACGTTGAGTTTATAATACTATGCAGCCTTTCTAGTTGATCCTTTTTAACGATAACAAACGTGTCATCCACGTAGCGTACCCATAATTTGGGGTTAACTAGTGGCAAGGCTGTAGCTTCTAATTTTTGCATAATTACTTCAGCCAAGAAGCCGGAGTTGGGTGAACCCATAAAGGCTCCCTTTAGCTGTTTGTAGTATCCTTGTGAGAAGGAAAAATTCGTTTCCAGGCATAGATCCAAGAGTTCCAGTAAGGCAGATACAGAAAAATCCATGTCATAAGACTGCGGTAATTCTTCTGTGCATCGCCTTGCCAAATCTATTGGTATGGATGTGAAAAGAGAGACAACATCGAAAGATATCATTATTTCATCTTCTGCGATCTGGAGTCCTCGCAATTTGTTCAGAAATTCTACAGAGTTTTCGATAGAGGTTTCACAATCTTTTGTCAACAGATGAAGTTTGTGAAACAGCCACTAAGAAATTTTAAAATTGGGTGCACTGATCAATGAGACTATCGGTCGCAATGGTACTTCGGCTTTGTGAAACTTAGTCAATGGATTTTAGATATGGTCGGTTCAGTTTGTCTTAGGGACTTGGCAATATCTCATGATATTTGCTTCTTCCCTGTAAGAAACTTTAAGACCCTTTCAGTAGTTGAATTCTGCGTTTTTGTAGGATCCGTGTTAAGAGGTTTATAGTTTTAACTATCTTGTAACAACGACAGCATCTTCTCATCATAGTCCACCTTGTTCAAAATGGCTGTTGAACCTCCTTTGTCCGCAGGTAGGATGACGATGTTTTTATCGGTTTTTAAAGTTTTTAATGCCTTCTTCTCTTCGTGTGATAGGGTTGAAAAAGAATTTCGGTTCCTTAAGGCATGTACAGTGCTATTCCATATTGTGAAACGTTCCTCGTCTGTAAAAGATTCAGCTGAAATGATGGACTCCAAATTCGCAAGGAAATCTAGGTATTTTGAATCAGAAAGATTGTATTTCGTTCCTCTAGAAAGTATTCGTTCTTCGGTTATTGTGGGGCTTCTGGATGACAAGTTTACAACATTTGTTGACTGATTTTGGTTCGTGTAAAATCTATGGGAAATAGCCATCCATTTCTTGTCCGAAGCCTCTCTCTTTTTCTGTCGTTCAATGTCGGCAATACAGGTAATCGTCTCATTTAGAGATTGAAATAAGTGTCTAGGAAGTTTATCTCGACAAAACTGCATATATTGCTCTTTAGAAGTTTTGAATTTCTGTACTCTGAAATGAGCATTTGAAATGAACGCTCCGAGCATGCTTTGTCCGTAATGATTTGCAATCTGATATCCTTGGGTAGTTTTTATGGCACAATTTTAGCTGCTTTCCCGCACAAAATTCGTATGACAGGACCTAGCTGTATTTGCATTTTTAAGTAGAATAAAACTCGAATGTTGATTGTAGAAAACTTCAGTGGTTAAGCTAGTCACATCAATTTCCAGTTAACAATAATTAAGTTGATCTTGACACCTCAAGTCTATTATTTGACTATTTTGACAAATTGTTAAAGTGCACTTCAGCTTTTATCCACTCTTAAGGACGCACCTACGTAACAGTAGTCGAGTGCTGGTTTAATCGGTCAGCAAAAAATTCCAGAATGCAGTAACTGAGCCGCTTGTTATTTACATCAGACTACATGAGAGAAGGAATTCATACAGCTGAACAGATGGTCTAAGGCTGAGCGACCCTTAACATTGGTTCCTAATGCTCTACTGATAAAGCTGTACCGAGCATGTTTCTCAGTCGGTCAAATTGTTTGATACTGCTCTCTGTTGGCCTCGCGAGGTCAACCTGGATAATATGGAAGGATAACACGCGATGCATCTTCGAAATCAGCATGAAAGTGGACTTTACAGGTCTTTTTCAGGAAAATCTATTACAACCCACCGGGTTGTTGAATTTGAGCCACCATTCTTTTCCCCTCCAGCGCATTTGAATTTCCCTATATGTACATGGGCTGGCCCATTATTTTCACTAGATTCCGCTATTTACCAACCTTTACTTATAGTAACTGCGAAGAGAAGGTCATTTGAAAACGATACCTACACTGTTTTATGAAAATCTGGCGAACTTTGCTATGTATCCACGAAAGACCGTTCATGATGCTGACAGTTGTAGATTTCGCTTACTATATAGCTTCTATTGTCCTCCGGTGCTCTTTTTTGCGTAGCAATTTTAACCACAGTGAATGGAGGATATTTTTCTGAAAATTTTGAACGGAGAATTTAAAAAGGCGCATCTTTCTCTCTCGTTCTCACTCTCTCGTCGAGCACTATGAGGGGATATGCACCATGGACACATGCAGCTCCGGATCTTGACAAGAGTCCTTTGCTTTTTATTGGACTAGGAAGACTTCGTCAACAAAAGTTACATTGACTTTTGAGCCAATTTACTTCGCACAGACGGATCATAAGCTCCAGGAGAGAAGTTGCAACAAAAATCTCAGTTTTACTGGGAGGGCGACATGACCTTTTATTCCGTCGTCAGTCCGATACCGATAACCTCTTACGGATCCGCTCATTGCTGCCGCAGGTCGCGCCTTTCCTGAGTGCTGAGTGCGTTAATTATGCATGCATATGCTTGCACCGATGGCTTTTTCGGTGATCCGTGCGTGAATCCTCCTACATGGCCGATGTCACAAAAGCGGCGCAGAAAATTGGCTCACAGCACTCATTTTATGCACAAGGCGACGCCCTAGATCGCAAGTACGGAGAAAAAATTTTCCTAGGCAAGTCAAAAGACAATAAGGCTAGCTTCTATGCAATTATGCCAGCTGCGACCCTGATTACGCCCCGTTTTAATGAATTGTATGTACGGCCCTACAACTGCACATACACTTTTCTGGTGACTATGAAGCCAAAACTGCTTTTTCGCATTATTATGCTGCCACAGGCTGCTTATTCAGTCAAAAAAATGACTCAGTATGCACTATCACTTGAGAGTGATGCTCTTGTTTACCGAAAATGAGCTGCACCGTTTGTTCGCGTAATCAAAATGGGGGTCATTATAAATCGTGGCATGGGTTTGTCTATTTGTACTGACTGCGAATTAGGCCTTTACTATTGTCACGTGTGTGCGTGGCCTTCGTTAGACGAGGGTTTATGCTAGGACACCCACTGCATCCAATCACATCACTGATCATCCGCAGGGCTCCTGCAGGTCACTGATGGGGGGAGAAGGAGAATAAAGTTGACCCAGGCTGGAGCCCCTGTTTAACTCCTCATTGTAAACAACCAGACGCATTTCAAACCACCAAGCCTGCAATGCCTCCTACAACACGTTAGTTTTATAGCCCTCTCATGCAGGTGAGATCGAGCAGTCTCCGCTGAATTTCACCTGACATTTGTGGAGATAGGGGCAGACTTGTATGTTGAGCGCATCAATAGGTTGTTAATTGCTGTTAACCACTTCAGCCCGGTCCACGTCCGGTCGTCTTAATTTTCTCCTTCCTTTTGAACACGGTGGGAATGTGAGTAACGTGTGAGGAGTATGCAGCGAAAGTTGGCTTGACTGTAAACCAATAACCATATAAATCATAGCTGGGTTCACCGCCTTGGAGACGTGGTCAAATCCCACACTGCTGAGTGACAAGATGGAATAGGGATTATTCTGTTTATCTTGCAAAATTTAGTCTAAAGTGTGCCCACCTCACACCTATCGATTGCGCATTGCCCGTTGCTATACTATTACTTACTTAATTTCTGGACGGATTTCCAAAACGAAGCAAATCGGTCCCTATTTTATCCTGCAATAAGAGCACACCCAGAAAGTGCTACTTACGTGTGACCTTCAATATGGTGAATCGCAGATACCAGGATGTGGGCTTATCTCTCGACGACTAATGTTTTACTCAAATCCTAGATCATCGAGTGACCCGGTTTTCAGTATCAAGTCAAGCAGGCATGAGGTTAAGCTATGGCTGGCCAATGGCATAAAAAAGGCATTTCGATCTCCTCTGTCTTTGTGAACAGCACCACCCAGGAAACTGTATCACATCGAGCTTCGTCGTGCCGACCCGCTTTCGACATGTTATGTAGTAGATGCGATCGCTGGGACAAGAGCTTTATTCGCCTGCCGTTTTAGATTTTAACTCAAACCCATCTTCAGAAACAGTATCAGTAAGTCCCATAAATTGATTAGACGACTTTTTGCTTTCGTCATTTATTTCGGTCCTCTGTGGAGTAGGTTGTCTGAAGTATTTTTATTGAAAAGTTTTATTACGTCGGAATCAAAAGCGGTCCTAATACTTCCGTGCTTACATTCGCGCTCCTACTGTTCAGGTGCGAAGATGAAATCCTCACTGACTTCGTTCTGTGTGTATGTGTGCGTCCCCTAAACAAGCCACGTGATATATGCGTTGGACCAACACGGGGGCCAAACCAGGGCAGGGCAGGCGTTATTCGGGGTTGCGCTAGGGCCTAGGGGCCCCGGCCTGCTCCAGCCACCTGCGCCCCCTCTCATCTCCGGTCTTCTTGACGCTCTCATGACACCGGGTTCAGGTAGGGGAGGAAGAGAGAGTGCGGCAGATGTAGCGCAAGACTACAATCACTTTAAACTAAATCACGCGCAAGTCACCGTACCTGCACCACACTGCTGTGGAGCGTATGGTGGACCTCGTCGAAATCGACGGTCGAACTTTCGTCTGTGTTTGGGGTGTAGGGAGTACTAGTTTGGGGTAGTACCACAAAGATTGCATTTGGTCGCTCCATCTGTCTCGTACAGGTGATGAATGCTCCTGTGGCCAAAGGCAGAGCGACACGACGCTGGTGTTGCCTCTGCCATCCAGAACGACATAGTGGGACATCTGCCCTGTCTGCCGCAGGGTATCAAAGATCGCCTAATAAGCCTCTGCCTGCCTCTTCGGGTAGACAAGTTCTCCACCCTCATCAGCCCCTACACTCCCCCCAATGACGAGCTCTGATGCGGCGAAGGACAAATTCTACGAGGACCTACACGCCTTCCTGGCAACTGTGTCGAAGGCAGATGAGTAAATTGCCCTTGGTGACAGAGGACGCTGCCTGGCAGGAAGTCCTAGGTCCCCACGGTCTCGGTAGCTGTAACGATACTGGCCTCCTTTTTCTGAGAACCTGTGTGGAACACCGTCTCCTGCTGACTAACACTTTCTTCCGCCTTCCGATGCGGGGGAAGGCCACGTGGATGCACCCTCGGTCGCGGCGCTGGCAGCTGCTGGACTATGTTCTCGTACGGAGGCGAGATCGACAGGACGTGCTAGTAACCAAGGCGATTCACGATGCCGGTGGTTGGACGGATACCCGCCTCGTCCTTTCAACGATGATACTCTGACATCAGCCCAGACGAAGGCCCCAAGGTAAGCGACCACCAGGTAAGTTAAATATTCTTTTGTAAAATTTGCCTGCTCACTGTTTTGATTTCAGCAACCAAATAACCCAAAAACTGGAGGACTTGCATTCTCTGGAGACACTATGGTGTCAACTGCGAAATGTCATCCAGCCTACCGCCCTCGAAGTCCTCGGACACGCACGCCCTCAACACCAGGACTGGTTTGATGACAATGACGCCGGAATCAGAATGGAGAAGAATGGACAACACAGAGCCTACATGGACCTTCGGACTGACGCCACCAAAGCAGCCTTCTTCAGATGCCGCCGAGTAATACAGCAATGGCTGCGGGAGATGCAGGACGTCTGGATGATCGAAAGGCTGAGGAAATCCAAGGGTATGCGGACCACAATGAAATTATAAACTTGTTCAAAGCAATCAAGGCCATCTACGGCCTCTGCATCAAGGGGACTGCACCGCTGCTCAGCTCTGACGGCACAACACTGCTGACAGAGAAATCGCAAGTTCTGAAGTGCTGGACCGAGCAATTCAGAAGTATCCTTATTTGCTCATCAGCCATCTCCGATGCTGCCATTGACCGGCTCCCTCAATTGGACACAAACAATGACCTTGATCTGCCGCCTTCCTACCAGAAACCGTCCGGGCCGTGCAACAGATTTCCAGCGGTAAAGCACCGGGATCCAACGCAATCCCACCGGAAGTCTACAAGCATGGCGGGCCCTTACTGATGGAAGAACTCACAACACTCTTCCAGGAGATGTGGTGCTAAGGACAGATTCCTCAAGATTTCAAAGACGCCACCATCGACCATCTCTACAAGCGGAAGGGGAACCGGCAACTCTGTGATAATCACAGAGGACTCTCGTTGCTCAATATCACTGGGAAGATCTTCGCCCGTATCCTTCTCAATCGCCCGAACGGTCACCTAGAGCAGGGATTTCTCACGGAAAGCCAATTTGGCTTCCGACGACACCGCGGAACAACCGACATGAACTTTGCCGCCCGCCAGGTACAAGAGAAGTGCCAGGAGACGTGAACCCACCTATACGCATACTTCGTTGATCTAACGAAAGCCTTTGGCGAGCTTTTGAAATTGAGCCGCCATCTTTTCTGCTCTACATTCGCATCTCAATCCTCTTATATGTACGTCAATTGGCCTAATTTACCCATTATATACTTGAATTTTAACACTATTTGTTTCTTCGAAATACAAAAATGAGGGTCACCAGCGCACGACGCTGGCACTATTTTGAAGCAAGTCCAAATTGATCAATATTTTGAGACACATTCAAGGACGATTCTTCACGGTGAATGGAGGACCTTTATTGCTGAAATTTGTGGAATTTTACTTTCAAAATATAGCGTTGCTTCTCTCTCTCAGTTCACACACGTTTTACATGCTTTTCCCCTAATATGGCCAAATCAAGGCGTTAACCAATGAGAACACGCCCAGGCGTATGTAACTGTGAATTATTTCGCGAAAACAAAAGCATAAATGTCCACTGAACATTGCACTGGACCGTTCGCCTATCAGCTAAGGCATTTCGATATGGACGTCGAGGTGCGTTTTCTACTATTTTGAAAGTAAAGAAAGGAAAGGCAGGAGAAAAAATGCGCGCCAATCGTATTGGGCAAACATTTACTCTTGAAATAAAAGTTTTCCTGTAAAATGTAACGTTAGTGCCAGTGTCTGCATGTGTCTTATAGGCCTTTGGCGAGCTTTTGAAATTGAGCCCCCATCTTTTCTGCTCTCCATTCGCATGTGAATCCTCTTATATGTACGTCGATTGGCCTATTTCACCCATTATATACTTAATTTTAGCACTTTATGTTTAATCGAACAACAAAAATGAGGTCATCAGTACACGACGCTGAAACCATTTTGAAGGAAGTCCAAAGTGATCGATATTTTGAGACGCATTCAATGACGATACTTCACGGTCAATGGAAGAAATTTTGCTGAAATTTTTGCAATTTTACTTTCACAATAAAGCGTAGCTCTCTCTCTCTCTCTTCTCTCTCTTTGACTCGGTGAATCGCGACGGACTGTGGAACATCATGCAGAAATGTAGCTGTCCTGAGCTGTTCACGCTCATGGTGCGTCAGCTTCATGACGGGATGACGGCGCGCGTCACTGACAACCGGACGGTATCCGAAGCATTCGCAATGACCAACGGAGTGAAGCAGGGCTGCGTACTGGCCCCCACCCTCTTCAGTCTCATGTTCTCGGCTATGCTGATGGACGCCTACCGTGATTAGCAGCCTGGTATCCGCATCGCCTACAGAACTGACGGGCACCTTCTCAACAGTCGGCGTATGCAGGCTCCAACGCGCGTGTCTACGACTACAGTCCATGACTTGCTCTTCGCGGACGACTGCGCCCTTAACACCGTGACGGAGGAGGACATGCAAAGGAGCATGGACCTCTTCGCCGAAGGCTGCGCCGATTTTGGATTAACAATCAGTACAGCCAAACGGTTGTCATGCACCAGCCGCCACCCAGCGTGGAATACACTGCTCCCCGAATCAATGTCAACGGTGCTCAACTCAAAAATGTGGAAACCTTCGCTTATCTAGAAGCACGATGTCACGCAACACGAGAATCGATGACGAGGTTGCCCAACGGACCTCCAAAGCCAGTCAGGCCTTCGGCCGGCTGCAGGCCTCCGTGTGGAATCACCACGGTATTCACCTGGACACCAAACTAAAGATGGACAAGGCCTTCGTTTTGACGACACTCCTTTACGGAGCGGAGACCTGGGCATTCTAATCAAACCAAGCCAGGAAGCTGAATCGCTTCCATCTCAGCTGCCTCCGCAGAATACTGAAGCTGAGATGGCAAGAAAGGATCCCAGACACGGAAGTTTTGGAGCGCACCGGAATCATCAGCATCCACGCCATGCTGAGTCAAGTGCAACTGCGATGGAGTGGCCACGTGGTGAGAATGGACGATGAGCGACTACCCAAACGACTTTTCTACGGAGATTTTGCTACAGATGCTCACGGACGGTACAAGGACACTTTAAAGAAATCTGTAAAGCAACTGCAAATCAACCCGGTGACCTACGAGGGCCTTGACCTGGATAGACCGACATGGAGGAGGACAGTGACGACAGAGGCAGCAATCTATGAGACCAACCGTATTGCCGCTGCTAAGGCCAAAAGGGCGACTCGCAAGTCACAAACACCGCGGATCAACACTGCCCATTTCCAAGCCCTGCCAACCTGCCCACGCTGTCAACGCACATTCCACGCCATAATCGGCCTGGTCGGACATCTTCGAACTCAATGCAACAACAATCCCACAACATCAAATTCTGCCATAACTGCCTCAGACCTCACGACGGTGACCACCCCAACCACTGATAATAACTTCATCGATGCTCCACCACACACTATAACCGACACCATCCTCCCTCCTCCACTCCCTGCACCGATCACGGTGAGGAACACCACTTGCCCCACTCCCATCACCTCAGTAGCCACCTCCAAGTACCTGACACCTGCTACCTCCACCACCACCGCTCCCAGTACCATCGATGGGGACTCGGTACCAACCTGTCCTCATTGCGCTCGCACATTCCCCCCACACATTGGCCTGGTTGGTCACTTGCGAATCTATCACTTAGAGACTGGCGAACTAGTGCCTGGAGCACCAACACACAACAGAGACCGCCGCATCCAATGCCCTCACTGCCCCCGCGCATTCACTTATTGCATGGGCCTGCTCGGTCACATGCACATCTACGAAAGCGGAATTCACCGCGATGCCAGCTCATCTTGCGCACCCATAAACACTTACCCTATTCCTCCCGTGAGCTCGACTACCAGTACCAGCAGCAGAGCACCCGCAAACTCAGCACCTCCTGACCTATCTTGTCCTCAGTGTCAGCGCACATGCACATCACACATCGGTCTGGTCGTTCACTTGCGAAACCATCGCACAGAGACCGACAAACCACTGCCAGGAGCACCAACATACACCCTCCGCACCTGAATTAACTATCCCCACTGCCCACGCACATTCACACACCACATGAGTCTATTAGGTCACATGTGTCTCCATGAAAACCTACGGTAGAACACCGCCGGGTATACCACAGCACTACATATCTCCTCATCAGCCTCCGCACCTCACAGGATCACACGCAACACCACAAAAAAAACATGTCCTCAATCTGCATAGCGGAGTAAAAGGCAAGTATGGGCCTCAGCTCTTTCTGCATGAGACTCCTCTGTTTCATGTATGATCTGAGCTTGAGAATATCATGGGGCGATAAGCGCAGTGGGTTGGAAGGTCTTCAACTGACAATTACACTCAGACCTCGGAGTCAGTCCAATGTGTGTTGTGTAGAGTGACTGGCTGGTCGTCTGAGAGTCAGGCTGCGATGGCTTCTCTTAACGTGATCTCTGGCTATCTCACGCATGTGAGCTGTGAGCCGTTCAACCCCCTGTTGTGTGAAATCCTAGTGCTTGTGTTTGGGGGGGCCAGGTCGTGTACGTAGTACACGTTGACGAGGTCACCAGCAGCTGCGCCCACTTCCGCATCAGACAACTGACCGGCTCGAACGGTGGTCTGATTGTGGGGGTGGGGGAGAGAGTGAGGTCAACAGCTCAGCACATTTTCCTCACTATAAAAAAATCAGACGCGCTTGAAACCATCATGGTGCACTAAAAGCCGTTACTTGGACGGTTGCCAACTGACGGGATAACTCGGACTGCGTGGTCAGCCCAATGTGTGTTTTGTGTGGAGTTGCTGACTGGCGGACTGAGAGTCAGGCTGTAATGGCTCCTTCTTAATGTGGCCTTTATGACACTCACACTACGTGGGATCCGAGCTAGGTGTGGTGGTACGACCAGGGGTGGCTCCGGCCGCGCCAGCCACCTGCGTCCTCTCCCGTCTCCGGTCTTCTGGACTCTGTAATGACATTGTGATCAGATGGGGGCGAAGGAAAGAATGCGGTAGATGCAGCGCAAGGCTACTATCGCTTAAATCTAATCCACGCGCAAGTCACCGTCCTTGACCCACCTGGTGTGGAGCATACGATGGAAATAGTCGGACAACGACGGTCGAACAGTCATTTCGTATATTTGCATCTCGTGTTCAGCAGGTTCACCCTCCAATAATTTCATTATGTACGTGAGTTCATATTTTGGACTATCGGAATGCTCGTCATTCCGACCGTTTGGGAGGCGATGTCGGCCATGTGCCCCCCAACGAATTGGGGGCCTCCAACAGTTAAAGCAAACTCGGCGTCAATTTTCTCTCCGATTGCAGACTTTTTATCAATCTTATCACGAAATTATCGTCTGTTAACAATAAAGAGTCAGCCAACTAGCTTAAGAATCACGTTTAACTCTAAACCCGACGCATAGGAAAATCTCACTGGAACTTCGTGAGGGCGATCCAAGCAATTCCTCGCCCGTCCCAGCTTTCTCAGGTCGCCTGGTTTTTTCAGTGCATGGTTTTGCTAGCTAGACCGCATAAAATATTCCGTTTAAGTGCATCCCCCGTCAGTATGCCACGACCTTTAGCCTGACTAGCTCGCACCCATCCAGCTGCATCTAGGGTGTGTAAATCAAAGATCTAGTGGAATGGTCGTCTGCGCAGGATGTATAAAGTGCTAATTATTCTGGCGTTTTCATAGGCTGAGGCCCGGAATCCGAGTGTGCCAATGTGTGATTAGATTTCATCACCCAAACTGTGCGTTTAAACGCGCAAGGAGCTCAAGAATACAGTCAGTTAGTTTAGATAATGAATGAGGCCTTGCGCTTCTCACCTTGTTTGCATGTCAAAGTGTGAGATGGCCTTCAATAATCTCTCGACTTCAAGGGCTAGGAAAGTCCTTTTCTGGGAATCGGGTTTGGCTCTGAAGCTTGCCGGGCGTTCAGACTGTGTGATGATGTTAACGCCAAGAATGCCTTCGACCAAGCTCGGTTGGACGAATCAGACCCAGATTTCTTTAGTTTTGTGTCGTTAGAAGCCAATCCGAAGGCTGAGAGCACAGCGTCCATTCCCAAAGGTTTCAGTTGTTTCTTCGACAATTTTTTACACTCGGTAGGCGTTCCAAGGAAAGTATCGAATAACTTCCAATGGTTTAGGGCACGCTAACTTGGGATTGACGTCCAGAAATTTTGCGACCCCAACTCCCAACATACTAAGCTTTTATAAACTCTCCTGGCGTGCGTACTAAGGGCACGTCCTTTAACGAACATATTAGCGAATATGGCCCGTTCGTACGGTAAGGTGAGGGGAGGGGTGGGGGAGGGTGTGAGGGGGAGGGGGAGGGGTGTGAGGGGGATTTGGCTGCCCCTAAATTACGGAACCTTCGCTTATGTTCATGCAACCACACACGATGTCTAAAAAAAAATGAGCTGCCAAGTAATGTTTTTCGTGCGAATATTTATGCGAAAAAGTTGGTGTGTCTGGTGAGTTCTCGCTACCTTTCGCACCTCAAACTCCGAATGCACTCAATCCAGCTCTCTCGATGCAGGTAAAGCACTCGTGTCATTGAATTGCCGTTTGCGAGGATCGCGTCAGTAGAAACAAGGATAAGTATCGTAAATAACGTTCTAGAGTGAAGACACCTCTAAGATGGTCTTCAGTATCCGTATTATTACGTCCAGAACTGTCTATCCGCTAGTGTGCTACCCAATAAAGGACCGTCTTTGTTTTTTAAGGCACGATAGAGTCGCTGACCAGTCTCTTATGTTTGATATTCTGTTTTTTTGTCAAACTAAATACTGCCCGACAGTATAATTTTGCCAACGATTATTGTTAATTTTGTATGAGCTTGGGTATGCGACAACAGCTAAGGTAATCCCTGGGTCAACCACCCATATTCAAAAGCTATCTGATAGGCAATACCGAACTCACAGGTACCAGGTAAACGCCCAGACACGTGTTTCGCCAAGATTCGGACGGCGCATCACACAGTTGCGAGGATGTTGGCTCATCGGTGGGTCCACAAGCATTCCCCATATGATTTTTGGTAGATACGCCTGAGGGGAATTTTTACCTTTTAATCTCCTCAGAACTTACTAACTTGGAGCTTTATAGGCTCAATCTGAAGTTGGTATGAAAATTTCGATCGAATTCTGTTAGCCCTTAGCCATATTTTATTTTATACACAACTCTCTACAGTTTTTCCACTTGTTACACATTTACTTTACTTGCATTTACCCATATTTGTTTGAGTTGGCATTTGTAAAATGTAACGCGCCACACGCCAACTGGCTTTGTGGTTCGGTGACATTAACTGATTTTCCACCTATTGCTTTTGTTTTTCACTGGACGGGGTCGTCAGCTGATTCTGTCGTATGGTTACCTATGGCGTGGCTTGTCTCTCTTATTTCTTGGCGTGGGATCGTATTATCGATCGTAGTTGCTCGCTAAAAGCTCGTGTGACCTAGATCGTGAAATTTTATGGCGGAAATGGAGATGATGAATTGTAGACAACCGAAATGCAGCATATTTTACTCATTTGTCCAGTATGTTCCGGAATCCGTTTGTACGTAATTTTATCAGTTAAAAGGTTCACAAATTTGTGCGCAAATCTGTCTTACCTTGTATTCCGATAGTTTCCTATGCTAACAGCTATCTCAGACTACGTTTACGCATCTACGCGTGTTTTTCTATGAAAATGGAGTAATCGTAACACAGCTCCCTTACCAGAGAAAACTTGTCGCACTTGAAAATTGATTTTTGTTCCACGTAAATAAGATGCTGCAAGCAGACGTTTCTTTAGAAATCCAAACTTTTTATATATTTTAAAAATTGACAGTTGCAAATCTGCGTCCTTTCCCACCCTAAAACGCAGTAGGAATTTGCTGGTAAAACTTTGTTTAAACGTCCCGTCCTTTATCTGCATATGCGAATCAGCCCTCCCTGTGCTAAATGCGTAATTAAATGGTTTTAAAGAAGTAAATTATTTGCGAAATTTTCCAATTGATCCAAGGCATATGAGTTGTCGACTTTTATTATGGACGTCCATGTTTCTCACCGATGACATTTCAAATTTACAGGGTCTACAAATATGACCCAATCCTCCATCTACATTAGAATGTCCAGAAATGTACTACTACTTCAGTAAACGCTATAAATAAATATCTTATTTTAAAGGTTCTGACAAACGCGTAGAATAGAATCAGTTTTTTAAGCAATCGATTGAAAACATTGAAAATCGTGAAGCCTTCATCAGTATTTCAAGAAAACTGCGAACTTCATCTTACTCCATCACCAGAAACATCTGTAAATAAATTTTACAGAATGCAGTTATCTTAATATACGCAAAATTGTATGTTTAGGATTGCACCCTGTCAATTATATTTAAAGTTATCCGTTCCAGACCAGCCTATCAACATGTGACCTTACCTTTTTCATGTCTGTAACGTCTCCATCGGCAAAATCAAGTTTAAACCTCTTTTAACATAGTTAACCACACCTCGAACAAAGTAAACACAGAGCAAATACAGCCCCTTCTCGTAAAACTGCAATTGTAGGCTGCTTGCTAATGACCATAACTTACATGACGCTTATTCTTGAAAGATATTTAAACACCAACTTCCCAAAAGGATTATTTTTGAACTCTGTTCTATTCGTGCCGAGTTATTTAGTCGGTTTGTGGCATGGGAAGGCTTTCTATACATGGAAAACTTGCTAACCTACAGCAATTTGAGACCATTTCTAGATTATTGACAATTCTACAAAGCCTACTATTAGTTTTGCTTGTTCATTTGTGTGTTCAGTTGGCATAAAGTAATTTATTATAAGTTCAAAGTTGTGGTTCATTCGTTAGTGCCGGTTTACGAATGATTAGCAGTCATTCGTAAATTTCAACACCTTTCCTTTCACATACTGCACTAGTGCTGTCAGTATGGGCTCTCATATAACCTATGTGCATACTATAGACTGTGTGTCGGCCGTTTATGAATAGCTCACTGATGGTTTTCAACCCAACTATTCCTATCGACTTTCCGACTAAACCTATAAATCTTAATTTCGATTATTAACTCCAAATTAATGGTTAGTTTCTGAACAGATTATGAAACAGGTATTTAAGCTGAACTATAATGTTTCGCTAATGACAATTTACACGATGCGTGGAGCCGTAAGCTAGAAAAAACACAGCTGTGCTGCTTAAATAAGTTGTGGATTATTTTTTTCAGTTCTGCAGTGGCGGAAAACTATTAACCACCCACATTAGCTCAGTTACTTTATTTACGAACATGTGCATATTTTTAATAGTAAAATCTACCCACGTAGCCTAGATAAAAGAGTACAAAATGAAAATTTTGCAATTCGTTTGGCTCTGGTCATTCCCTTGCGAATTAACTATTTCTTCAAGACCGCATCCCACTCCCTGAGCCGAGTTCCTGTCTGGTTGAGAGCTCAGCTTGAGAAACTGAGCGCTAATTAATTAGGAGTATGTTGAAGCATTTTTTCCCGGGTATGAATTTAAAAAGGCGTACACAGCAGAATTTATTGGTACCAGCATATTTCGTGACGGCTGATCAATTGAAACCTGTCTTTGTAAAACACAGATAACGAATGGAAGTGGACAGCAGTTTTAATTGATGGAGTCACAATGGGAAGTCCACTCAGAGCAACCTTCGCCGACGTTTTTATGGGTCACCTAGAAGAAAAGGTGTCTTCCAAATTAAAGATAACAAAATTATGCAGAAGATACGTGGAGGATATATTCACGATTGTTGATAACAAGAAAGACGCCAAAAACCTTCTTATTACCATGAATAGATTGCCTCCTAAGATAAAATTTACAATGAAAATGGAACAGTGCAACAAGCTACACTTCCTAGACGTCCTCATGTTCAGCGAGGATGATGCTTTAATAAGGTGCTATGTCTTCCACAAAATTACTTGGAAAGGGCCATACTTGCCGTTGCATGCTAGCCCAAATTGTGTTTATGAATTCACATGCACTTGTGGATGCAAGTACATTGGGCTACTGTAAAGGCAATTGGCAGCCAGGGCCGCTGAAAATTTGTTTAATTGGTTGTTTAAACAAGAAAATAAAGTACCACGGTCTTCGATTACTAAACATCTGTTAGACAGCAGTCGCTCTGTATACCTCAAGACAGCTTTTCGAGTACTTGTTCGGGCACGAACATCTCGGACTTTGCGCTACTTGGAAGCGGCGTATATATGTAGGGAGAAACCCTACCTTTGCAAGCAACTTAACCACGTCGTCAATCTACAATTGCCCTGGTGATTTTCACCCCTAGATGTTTCATGGCTGTTGTTGTCTTAACTGCTCCCTCACATTTTCTGTCCCCTGAAGTTCTAAGCTAACGCGTTGACCTGATTATTTTTTTGCGTTGTCCTCTGCCCCTTGCTGTTATGTATTGACTTTGTTGTAAATTCAAACTGCTGTGTTATACAAAGTCTGGTTGCAGTTGATAAGCCATCATGAAATATGTTGGTACCAATAAATCCTACTGTAAACGCCTGTTTTAAATTAGAAGTATGTGAATAAACTATTTCGAGTTTATTGCTATTGTTGAGAAAATAGTCATTTTTTTGTTCTCACCTAGCTAACCAAGTTTAAGTTCGTGTGATCACCTTTTTAACTTGGTCTTGCTCTCCGTTTCAAACTTGATGTGAAGCTGCTGACACCCTCTTGACTCCAAAATTCTTTTGAATAATTCCTGTCCCAACCAAACGATCAGGAGCTAGTGATTCTCACTGTTGGCCCATCTGAGTGCAAGTCAAAACCTCGGGCCTCTTCTGTGTCCATTAACTTTCCAATGGGTTGACAAACGAAAATAAGTCAAAATTGGTCATTCCGGGTCCTCTAGGCTTCGTCGGCACTGGTCACTGGTCATCAACTGCTAATCATAATGTGACTGTCTGGATGAGCTTTAGGCCGAATTCGAACTGACTGCCTGCAGTCAGAACAGATGGATTAACATCACTCTCCGTAGTTAACAAAAACTGCATGTGCCTCGTATCGTCGATGATATAACTTAATTATCTGACACTGAAGACCGCAGTTTAAATTTGGGTCAGTAATTCATTAGCCAATATACCTTAATCAGAGATCTCAAATTGTTAATATCATTAGAAAGTAATGAGTAAAGCTCTTGGAATGAAACTTTATAGGCTTACCCGAAAGTTGATATGGCATCTATCAATTTCTGCAGAAAAACCGCGTAGTATTCGTAAACTGCTTACAAGCAGCCAGTAGTATATGCATATGTTACATGAAAGACCATACTTACAGTACAGGTACAATGTAAAGGCCTCAAACATGTGTTTTATTGATATTCTGCTGCAGAACACAGCTGCGAGAGGTTCAGCTTATCACTGTGTCCCACCTAAATTTTGGATCCTGCAGCGGCAGAATATAAGTGAAATAAGTGTATGGGCTTTTAGCTAGTATCTGTGCTGTCAGTATGGTCTAGCACTTACCATATTTACAGTACGTTTCCAGGTGCAATAAAATTGTCGAAATTTACGAAGGACTGCTATTCCCTCGTAAACCGGTACCAGCCAATGGCTCAAAGGGAAAGATAAATGAAACATTAAAAGTAATATAATTTTTTTAGGAATAATAACATTTTAGAAAAATGGAAAATTCCAAAGAGGTAAAAATCTTTGTAACTTAAACTTTTGATATGCTGAAAGTCTATCCATGCAATAAAATGAATAATGTAATCAGCACAACTAGAATAACGTTTCGAACTATCCTACAAGAACCAATGTACTGTAAGGTATTGCCGTTAGCAGGCAGCCTACAGTTCGTATGCACATTCCAACACGGTTTCACAAGCAACGTCTGTATTTGTTCCGTGCTCACATTTTGAAATGCGCTTGACTAGAACAAATGGGTTTTAGCTTGATTTCGCCAACAGGGACGTCAGAGAAATGAAAAAAACGTCAGGTTACGTGTTGACATTCAGATCAGTAACAGATAAAATTAAATAGTAGTGACAGGAGCAATCGTAAACATACCATTATATCTATAAGAAGAGAATTTTAAATTTCGCTATAGATGTTTCTGATGTTGGAGTACGATGAATTTCAGAGCTTTCTTGAAACAATGGTGAATGGTTCAGGGATTTTCAGTGTTTTCAATTGAATGCCAAAAATAGCTGATTTCATTCTAAGCGTTTGTCCGAATATTCAAAATACGATATTTCTCAAAAGCGTTTAGAGCAGTAGAAAGCTCTTTGTACATTCGTTCTAATGCAGATGAGAGAGATATGAATACGCTTTAAGTTTTGAAAGTATCAGTTAAAATTTTCAGCAAAAATGGCTCCATTCACTGAGAGAATAGGATAAGGTACCAGATTATGCAAGACTCAAAAGTTGAAAATGGAGCTCTAGTGGGGAGACAGTTCCAATCGCAGCTTTTGTATGTTTATATCATCACACGTAAGGTGGCGTGCTAGAAATGACAACACAGAGCGCTGATATGCCGATGTAGGGCAAGCGGTGTGATGAAAGCCTCGGCGCATCGGCCGGTACAATGAGGTCGGAGTGGAAGACATGGGCAGCATCGTCGAGGTGTCATTTTATCATCATATCTACCAAGACAATATAAGAAACAAAGGCATCAGGAGGGAGCATTTGGGGGATAGGTTTTAAAATCAGCAAATGTGAAAAAAAATCATGGGATAACAATAGGAGATGAGGGGAGTAATCCCTACATCTATAAATCGCCAGATAAGGGATTGAGGTGTTTGATAGGAATGTAAACGATGGATATTATAAATAGTTGTACGAAATTTAGTTAAAAAGGTGCATCAATATAAAGGGAGAATGAAAGATTGGATGTCAGAGTAACGCCAAGGTACCGGAAGGAGGATACCCCGTTGAGAAGGACGTCTACAGATTCAGGACTGGGAGAGGGTCGCAGGTGAAAACACAGCCGGGACAGATTTTCCATGGTTGAGTTGAAGACCATTATCTGACGACCATGCTGAGGCATGGTCTAGGCCATCCTCCAGAGACTGGAGCTGTGTCTGATTTTTAAGAGGAGGGCCGACAACTATATCATTGGGATATTTATATACAGACAGTCGTTTGGCGATCTCAAATCGTCCATTTTGAGGGAGAAGAGGTGAGGGGGTAGACTGGTCCCTTGGAGAACGCCACAGTTGTGCGGAAGGAGCGTAAATTTTCGCCCGCCTGATTGTACGAATTAAGTTCAGGAAGTAAATTAGTCTTCTAGCCAAGAAAGCCCATCCAGGAGAGCACACCCAGATGTTTTGTTAAGGTTTAAATGGCGCAGGATGACATTGAAGGCAGGGGAGTAGTCAAGAGATGCACATACGTAGCATGACAGGCCACAAGAGCAACCGCGTCTAGGGTATTACGCCCGGCCTTATATGCGAATAGTAAGGGGTCGGAGAAGTTGAAGGAGAATGGCATAATTATATCTAAGGGGGCTTGTTCAGCAAGCTTCAGTAAGGCTTAAGAGCAGGCGATTGTACGAAAAGATTTAAGACCAAAATTAATGGATTTTTAGGGATAGGAGTAATTTTCACTGTAAGCCATACGTCAGGAATCTTCGACTCCATGAAGGACATGTCGAAAAGGTATGTCAAAGCGGCAGCTAACTGACCGCAGAAAGACTTTAGGATAAATGGTGAGGCAAAATCCGGCCCAGCAGCTGCTGAACAACGAACCTTTTTCAGGTGTTTTTCACTGTTACAACTGACATAGGAGAAGAGACACATGGATACTTGGGTCATATTTGTAGACTAATCTAAAAGTGAAACCTCATCGGCGAGAAAAATGAACGTCCACAACGAAAGCCGGAAATTAATATGTCTAAGATAAATAGAAAAACATTTTCTTCTGTCAAATTACTTTACATTGATATTTTGCTGAGGGGTGTTTGTGTACTCTACCTTTTTCCAAGGTTAAGCCAAGATCAAAATTTGGACATTTGCTCGGTTTTAACTTCCCCGAAGATGCATGTCGAATGAAAGAACTCACTTTTTGCTTTATAATGGAGCCCTTTGTGGTATTTTGTTTACCTTAAAGTATCGTTTTATTATTTTAAACGCACATTAGCTTGCCCCTATAAATACTGAGATATTATGAATCCTGCAAATTTTCTGCCTGTCATGTTTCTAACTTATGCATTATCGGTAAGTGGATCACGCATCAAATTTAACGTAGCTTTTTGCAGAAGTTTGATTCGTGGTGAGCTATTACCTGTTAGCAAAGAGCAGAAAAATTTCGGGACTTTTAACCAAATTAGACTTTAATAACATGCAGGTCGGAGTCTTTAAAATCGATAACGTCTGGTTTTCTCAAAAGTACCTTTTTGTTTGCAACTTTTTTTATCTGATATGCGTGGACACCAAATCGATTTCCGTAGGCGGCAGGGAACATTTGGTAGAATTCTTGAATTTAAATTACTCTCTGCTGATCAAAAAACGCGCGGATGCGCAAGCTTAGTTTACTATGTCTATTAGCATAGGACCCCACCGGAGATTTCCACTCAAATTTGTTAACATTTGACTAATAAAATAATTTACAAACATATGCTGTATATAGAAGGAATATTTTCCGGAATAGGCTAGTCGAATAAGTAACATGCGCAGCATTTTATTTACCTACAGTCGATCGTCTCAATTTCCATTATCACGTTTCGGGAAATAGGTCAGATTTTTATATACCATGCGCAGCCTGTTAGAAGATTATGAATATCAAGCAGTTATCCCGCTGTTGCTGATGGATATCGGCCCAAAGATTCATTTAAACTGTAGGAATGAGCTAATAAAGCTTAATTTGTTGTTGTTCTACAAGTTAGTGAATAATTTCTGAGGAGATTCAAAAGAAGTATTTTCAGAACTAGAAAGCACATGAGGAACGCTGGAGACTAGCTGATGTACCGAACCCCTCGTAGCCGTCATGCTGCGGTTGAATATCGATGAAACAGGGGTCTGGGCTAGTATCTGCGCTTTCAAAATTTTTACTCATACAACGTTGATCTGAAACTGAAAATTGGTCCTTTGTAGCCTACAACAAGCGATTTCTACGCAGCTTTCCGCTCACCGATGGTAGCAATTTCTTCTCTGTTCAGTTCGTCTGTCGAAGTGTTGGAGTTACCAGCTTGACTATTCACGAGTAAAATTTGATTTTCCGACGAGCTTTCCTTCTTGATTGTATCATCCCGGAATGTATTCTACCTTAACTATGTATATGTGAGAATTAAAGGCAATCTCAAGAACCATAATTGCATTGTCCTGAAGTTTCGAAAGCAGAAAGAGAGAGAGAGAGAGAAAAAGGCAGAACTGTGATATCTCCAAGGCCTCTTTATGGCCAACGCGTATCCCCGTAACTTCATCGAGCGCGACAGGCAGTCCAGGCCAAGCCGAATGCCGGCGACAGAACAGCCAAAGATATGGAGTGTGTCACCATACATTGACGGCGTTTCGGATGCGGTCTCGTATCTCCTAAGACCGCTGGGGATCAGCATCGACCACCGGCCGGAGTCAACCATTCGACATCTGGTTATGAGACCCAAGGCCATCCCTGCCACGAGATGAAACAACAAACGTTATCAACCGGGTTCAATGTAATTTCTGCGCAGTTAACTACATTTGAGAGACCGGGAAACGGCTATAAACATGAGTCGGAGAACACATGAGGCCAGTAAGAAGGATAGACCCATTGTCTTTGGTGTCGGAACACTGCGCCGACCATGGACACAACTTCGCCGTCCAGAATGCCGAAATTCGGGGTTGAGGAAGTGACCACGTGGCAATTTAAACAATCGAAGCCTGGCATACGGAAACAACCTCCATCAATCGTTGTGTGACGCTTTCAACGGCCTACCAAGCCCTCCGGACGCAGCTCAATGAACAAAAGAGCCAACGCGAACAAAGGCCAAACGTGCATCCGAACATCGGTGAGTCCATGGCGGACACGCACGCAATCGCAACACCACCCATACCCAAAGAAGGAAAAGTTATCGCCTCGGCCAGCTCAACCACTTATCCAGTAGGTGCGAAAACAGAAGGAGGTGCGATCGCAACGAAGATTAACAGCCTGAGCCGGCAGATTCGGTCGCTGGGGGTACTAACGACTACTGCCAACGTGCGAACGCAACCCCCGACCAGATTGAGAGCAAGCCATCACCCGACCTCCACCGTCCACTGCGGACCCTGTGTACAGGCGAAAGATGATCACCAAGGGTGAAACACCACCCTCTTCATCAAGCACCATGATGACTGAGGATCTCCACCCCCAACCCCGGTGTTCCACACTTGGGATTGGGTATGACTGGCTGATGACGGCTACTAAGCAAGAAATGGCCATTCCGGTCTCCCTTGTCTTCGTCGGTTCCACATTTGAAACATATGCTACACGTCGCTATGCGACCGCCTGTGAGGGCTCTAGTCTGAGTTCCAGGGCACAACGGAACATACATGTTCCTTAAGCAGATTGGTGAGCCGCACACTATCATCATATTCCCGATCGCAACCGACAAAGCAACGAGCCCGTGGCTCAATGGTAGAGCGTTTGACTCAGTTACCAAAGGTCGCGGGTTCGAATCCCATGTGTTCCACACTTGGGATTGGGTATGACTGGCTGATGACGGCTAATAAGCCAGAAATGGCCATTCCGGTCTCCCTTGTCTTTGTCGGTTCCACATTTGCAACATATGCTACACGTCGCATATTTCGGGTCTGACCCTAAAAAGTCATGTCCGAATCACCTGACTCCATGTCCTGCACTTAATAATTTCAGAAATTATTTACCCGATTATTCTCTGGAGTCCATATACCAGAAACCGCATAGAGAACGCTGGGGGACCCACTGAGGAGCCGAACCCCTCGTTGCTGTATCACACAGCAGCAGAAAAATCGGTGAAAACACGTGTCTGGGCTTTTTAGCTAGTATCTATGTCGGAAGTACGGTATAACGTCTTTGCCATATAAGATTCATACTACTTGTAGTACTACTTGTTTGTAGAATGGGCATTACGTGGTTATTCCACAGTGGTTGATTGTCTTCGACCCAAATGTTCATTGAAATTTCGAGTCTGACCCTAACAAGTCATGCCCGAATCACCTGACTCCATGTCCTGCACTTAATAATTTCAGAAATTATTTACCCGATATATATATATATATATATATATATATAGCTTACAGTTTATGCCACCATAAATAGTTCCAAGAACGCGGAACTGAATACGTAAAGTGATTATTGTGTGTTCTGATCAGTGAAAGGACTGTCATTAAATGCTGTAGCTAGTCCAAGTCACCTGGAATTAGCTGGTTTAATCACAAAACAGAATACGGCTGTTGAGCATTTTCTTTCAACGCAACTCTGAATTATATGCGGTGGTCTCGAAATCTGCACTCCAAACGTTTTACTGACAGATATTAATGAACCGGGAATAACTATTACCGGCCTCGGGCCAGAGGACAGCAAATTTGAGCATATGGCCAGGTTAGAGGGAGTTCTTTTCTTTCCATCTTGTTGAGGCACGAAGTCGCGCACTGCTGTCTTCAGTTGGGAATATTCGCAGTCAAGCGGAGTGCTGCTCTTCATCGATTCTAGGCGATGACGATGTGATCTGCCATGCCTTTGCCGGTATCTTTAGGTCTAGGCTGTCGCTGCTGTTCCTGCAACATCACAGGTTATGTGCAATGTGGATACTAGCACAGAAATGAGATGTAGACTGTGCAGGTGCGGATAAAAATTCTATTGCCTATGAGGAGATGCACTCGTGAAAGTAAAACCTGCAAATCTGCTGTAACCGGTTGGCTGAAAATGAAATCACATTCTTGTTGAACCTGCATGGGAGGGGGCATTTTTACTTCCAAACCGACGTGGAGAGTAAATCTCGAAGGGTATATATTAAGAGGTCTGGCTAAACATTCGATTTGGGGTGTGTTGTCTATTACAGGACTCTAATAACAAGCTTTCGGATATTAAGATACGACTCTCTGAGGCAGGCGCAGGGAAGATTACTTGAACAGAAACTCAGGATAATTACATGTTCGCTTACCAATGACTGCTCCAGGCAGCGTGCATTCGTGTCCACTTTTTCTATAAATTTGTGCAGTTCATACATTCACGTACAAACTATTCGTAAATGAGTTGGTTGTCTAACAAGAACCCGTATTTCGGCACGTTTAGACGGTCTCCAGGAGGTAAATTTATGTACTAAGGGCACTCCGTAAACCGTAAGACTTTGCATTCAATCCGGACTAATTAATCAATGTATAAAGCAGACACAGGCACCGGGACGAAAGGGATAGACATTACTAGGCTCACGATTTAAACACGTAAAGAAGTTTGTTCGCTCGCTGAAATCATGGCTTTATTCGGCTGAGCTTTCCAACTTCTACTGGAGTCCATCGTCAGAGATAAAAGCGGCGAAAAAAACAAGCCAGAGTAATAGGGGGCAGGAGCCAATCAGACACAAGTGACGCCAGTCCAGAAGTGACGGTGCAGGGCTCGGTATGCCAGTGCTAGATCGATAAATCGATTGACCAAGTTCTCGTCGGGGGTCCAGACTTAAATCAATTCTTGGCTTGTCTTGCTTCTGAGTGGGCGATTATCATGGTGGCTGCAAAGTTAAACTCGTGACCCGTTTCGTAGGTGTGGACAGCCACTTGCTATAAGCCGCCACCTCATCTCACAGCCAGCCTCCCAATTCCTGGCAGAACTCCAAGGTCGGAGGATTCAATCGGACGAAATGATGGTCTCTTTTGACGTGACGTCAATATTCACATCCATCCTGCCGAGTCTTGCGCAGGAAACTTGAGGAGTCATACGACGAAACCCAGAGCTCGCTCAAAATTGAACACCTTATGAGGCTGTTCAAATTTTGTCAAAAGACCCACTTTACCTTTGCTTGAGAAACCTATGAGCAGATCTAGGGAACTCCAATGAGTTCCCTAATCTCCGGTTTAGTGGCAGAATTGGTCCTACAAGAGCTGGAAAAGATCACCTTCACCCAACAGCCGCTGATCTTTTGGTGCCGTTACGTAGACGACACATTTGGCATCGTCAAGAGGAAGATGGTGCAACACTTCCATGAGCACCTTAACTCGATCTTCCCAGGGAGGGAAGAAGAAAAGGAGCAGCAGCTCCCCCTTCCTTGATGTACTCGTCAGGCGAAGTCCCAACAGCGAAATAGAAATAACTGTCCACGGGAAGGCGACGAAATACCACGCAACTTCACAATTTTCCCAGTAACCATCCGGTGGAACACAAATGAAGCTGTGTGAGAACACTAATCAAACGCATCCAGACGCGTTGCATCAACCTGGCGGAAAAAGCACGTGAGGCCCGTTACCTCCGCGACCAGTTTATGCGGAACGGTTATCCGAAGGCGTTCATAAGCCGATGCATACGTGTTCGCTCCCGGGGGATCCAACCAGAGCAAGCCCCTACGGTGTGGCATGCGTTGCCGTCCATCAAGGACGTGTCCGAAGCGGCCGAGCGCATTGCTGCGGGACTAGGGGTCGGAATTGAGCACCGGCCCAAAGCTTCCATGAGCAGCAGGGTCATGAAAATCAAAGACAGATTACATCCTAATGAGCAGTCGGGCGTAGTGTATCGCATCTCGAGCCAAAACTGTTCCCGTAGCTACACAGGACAGATTGGACGCATGCTTTGATCGCGCATACACGAGCATAAGCTGGCTGTGAGAAGAGGTGGCGGCTTATAGCAAGTAACTCTCCACACCTATGAAACGGGTCACGAGTTTAACTTTGCAGCCACCATGATAATCACCCACGCCAGAAGCAAGACAAGCCAAGAATTGATTAAAGTCTGAGCCACCGACGAGAACTTAGTCAATTGATTTATCGATCTAGTGCTGGCATACCGAGCCCTGCACCGTCAGTTCAGGACGGGCGTCACTGGCGTCTGATTGGCTCCTGTCCCCTATTACTCTTGCTTGTTTTTTTGCCACTTTTATCTCTGACGATGGACTCTAGTAGGAGTTCGAAAGCACAGCCGAATAAAGCCAGGATTCAAGCGAGCGAACAACCTTCTTTACGTATAGACACACCTGGAATGCGAATATTCGCCTCCATTCGTTCCAACATGTCTCCAAATCATATATATATATACGGTCATATTGCTACTTTTTATAAAAATAATATCCATTCTGACGGACTGCATAACACGTGATTTGTTAATATTATGATTTGTATTCATTAATTTTCATTATTGAATATAGTTGTTTGGACCAAATTTGCTAGTTCCAGGACCAAAGGACCGTCCAAATTATTTCGATCGAATCCTGGGAGCAGACTACAGTCTTCAACTTAACAAATTAACCGTAGTCGGCATTCTGAGCATGGACATATCTTATCATAACTTCGAAAAAGGGCTAGGTTCACTGTAGCGCACTGTTGGATCTACCACTATTTCATGACACGGACGCGACCGGAAGTTATTGGGGAATTCGTTCACAGTTTAGCAGAATTTCGACACATCCACCTCACCCGCTCCTCATATTCTCGCCGTGTTTCGATGAAAAATCAAAGTAAAGGCAAGCGGAACTAGGCTTCTGTGTAATAGCTAGGGTAGTTCAACAGCCTGTTTACGTGTGGCATAAACGAGGTAGTTCCTGTTATGTTTCCAAAACCGAAGACTGGCAATACTGAGAACGAGAAACTGCATAAGTGGGGGTCTTGTACACGGCGGAATATATGGCGAGGCGCGAATGTCATCGGCAGAAGGTTGGCCATACAGAATAAAGGAGATCTGGCACTGCGTAAATTACCTGGAAAGTTGCTTTGGCATGCAGGTGTGGTGAGATGTGTACCCTCTAAACGGGCCAAGTGATATATGCGTTTGGCCAACACGAGGGCCACTAAAGGGCACGGCAGGCGTTATGCGGGTTGCGCTCCCATAACAATAGCCGAACATGGGGGTGTGGTGGCACGTCTAGGACCTAAGGGCCCCGGCCGCGTCAGCCACCTGCGCCTTCTCCCATCTCCGGTCTTCATGACTCTGTCTTGACACCGGGCTCAGGTAGGGGAGGAGGAGATATTGCTGTAGCTGCAGCGCAAGACAACTATCACTTAAAACTAATCCACGCGCAAGTTACCATCTCTGCACTACCCTGCTGTGGAGCGTATGGTGGACCTCGTCGAAATCGACGGTCGAACTGGTGTGTGTGTGTGCAAAATGATTGAAGGAGATTGGGAAGGATTAATGCTTTCACACGATTATCTGCTTGCAATGCCACATCTAAGGGCCAGCATCAGGCGGCAACAACAACACAAAAAACATGCTCTCAGTCTGCATAGCTGATTAAGAGACAAGTATGATCCTCGGCTCTTTCTCCATGTGACTTCTCTGTTGCATGTGTGATCTGAGCTTGAGAATATCCCGGGGCGATAATCAACGTGGGTTAGAATTTTGCCAACTGACAATTACACTCAGACCTCGGAGTCAGTCCAATGCGTGTTGTGTAGAGTGACTAACTGGTAGTCTGAGAGTCAGGCTGTGATGGCTCCTTCTTAACGTGACGTCTGGCTATCTCATACATGTGAGACGCGAGCCGTTCAACCCCCTGTTGTGAGAAATCCTGGTGCTTGTGTTTGGGGGTCAGATCATGTACGTAGTACGCGTAGACGATGTCATCAGCAGCTGCACCCACTTCCTCAGTAGGCAACTGACCGGTTCGGATTGGGGTGGGGAGAGAGTGAGGTCGACGACTCAGCGCATTGTTCCTTACCATAAACACGCAGATACGTTTGAAACTATCATGGTGCACTAAACGCCGTGGCGTGGAAGGTTGCCAACTGACTGGATAACTCGGACCGTGGGGTCAGCCCAGTGTACTTATGTGTGGAATTGCTGACTGGTGGACTAAGAGTCAGGTTGCAATTGCTCCTTCTTAATGTGGTCTTTATGGCACTCCCACTCCGTGGGAACTGAGCCAGGCGTGGTGGTATGCACAGGGCGGCTCCGGCCGTGCCAGCCACCTGCGTCCTCTCCCGCCTCCGGTCTTCTTGACTCTGTCATGACACCGGGTTCAGGTGGGGGAGGAGGCGAGAGTGCGGTAGCTGCAGCGCAAGGCTAATATCACTTAAAACTAATCCACGTGCAAGTCACCGTCCCTGCACCACCATGGTGTCGGACTACGACGTTCGAACTGTCGTGGTGAGATGTCCAGGCAGTACAGACAGCATATACTGCATCCCCCGCCCTAAACAAGGAAGCATGGGGAAGAGCGGGGGGAGTAACAGTAAAGGTAAGAAAGGATAGTTCATAAATGTTCGAATAGCTTGCGTCCTGAAAACGTGGGACGGGTTTGAGGATTCGGGTCGAGCTAGGACGATTTGGTTGTAAGCATGCTTTAGATTCAAGGATGTGAATTGTTGGCCACCCGAGAGAAATGCGTACGTTGCTCAATCCCTGGGAGAGGATAAGGAATTAGTTAAGTTCGTGAATTGACCGTCAGTTTGTAGTCACCATATATAGGCACCGTGCCATCAGATTTAAGAATAGGGACTATTTGGGGCCGCTCAATTTGCATATCGCACGGGCTCCATAGTATCCTCTTTCTGTAGGCGATCCAGTTCTTCTTCGACCTTCGGTGTGACTGCATAGGGGGACTGAACGAGCTTTCAAGAACCGGGACCGGAATTCTGATTGAAATTGGAATCTCACAGGTGAACCGTGGTAGTGTTTAGTAGAATCATCATGAAACAATTCCTTGTGATTTATCAACAGGGAATCTAGAGCCGGGGTAACACCAATCCGACGTACATGAGGTAGCACAGAATGCACGCATTTTATCCAGTTTCGTCGGAAGAGATTTTGTTGTTGACTTCCTCTGACCACATGAACCGGCAATAATTAAATTCTCCATCGTGCTCAACTTCGACCATAAAGACCCCTCGAACTTATACGTCCTGTCCACTGTAACAAAAATTGGTGCAATGCGATAGGAGACAGAGGAATTTTTAAAGCGACGCTTCATTGATGAGAGTAACAGCTGCGCCAGTGTAGATTTCAAACTTCACGGGATGACGATTCACTGGAAGTTTGATAGGGTGGGGCGATTGTAGCGGCGTGTCGGCTGGAAACATTCGGAGTAGCGCCTCACTATCCCCAGCTGGATTCGGGTAGGTGGCATGCATATTGGTGTTCCTCCGTCTTTGCAGAAGCACACTCGTTCGGTGTGACTGCTTTTCTTGCAAAACCGACAAACTGTCTTCTGGTGTCTGACCAACGAACATGATGCTGACCACAACGGTAGCAGGATGGTAGTTGCTTTGAAGGAGCGGATGGTTGCTGCTTGCCTGAGAACCCGACAGTATTCACCGGAGAGACAGCCCATCCACGTTCCAAGGACGATATCACTCCAGCGTTTGACTGATTCAGCTGCTGAAGGTTTTACCATATGCGCTCCTGATAACTGGCGATATCACAGGCCTTCTCCCATGACAACTCCCTCTTCTCCGATAAGAGATTTTCCCGCGCTTTTTCATCGCGCGAACCAATGATCAACCGCTGAAAGAGCATTGGCTGCTCGAATTTGCCTGCCTTTATCTCTTCATATCTGCAGTCCTGGATGGCGAGTCAGATTTTTAATAAACTCACCAATGCATTGACTAGATTGCTGAAGCATCTGACAAAACGGATAGTGGCTCAGGAAGATGTTGTCTTTTCTAGCCCACGCCACCTCGCATTTTGTTAATGCTGTTTGTCGATCGGTAGCCTCTTTCAACTTAAGGGCAGCGAAGTACCATTGTCTAAACTCTCATAGATTTGTTAGGGGGCGTTTCAATTGATAGTTAACGTCTAGCGTAATCTCGAGGGGCGACAACATCGGAATCAGTTCAATATAATCCATGCGTCATTTGAGGGTTTTAGAGCGTTTTTCGACCAGAAGGATAATGGCATAGGCAGTAATTAAGCCAGTTTTGTAATACTGCGTCACCACTGTTATATTTCCAACACAGAATACTGGCTGTAGACAGGTCACGTGCTGAGAACGGGAAACAGCACAAGTGAGGAGTGTTGGGGACACGGCAGGGTATATGGCAAGGCGGGAATGTCATAGGCTGAAGGGTGACCAATCAGAACCAAGATGATCTGGCCCTGCGTGCATGACCCTGAAAGTTGGTTTGTGCAGGTGTGGCGTGATGTCTAGACATTGCAGAAAGCATGTATTGCAGTTCCTACGTCTGCGGAACAAGCTAGCGGATCTTTGCCACCCAACCATCTCGGATGCTCCCATCGACCACCTCCCCCAAGGGGACACGAACAACGGCCTGGATCTCCGGCCTTCCCTACCAGAAACCATCCGGGCTACGCCTCAAATTTCCAGCGGGCAAGCACAGGGATCCGATACAATCCTGGTGGAAGTCAATAAGCGCGGTGGCCCCGGCTGTTTTGTGGAATTTACAATGATGTTCCAAGAGATATGGTGCCAAGGACAGGTTCCTCCGAATTTCAAGGACGCAACCATCTTCTATTTCTACATGCGGTATGGGAACCGGCAACTCTGTGATAACCACAGAGGCATCTCGCTGCTCACTATCACTGGGAGCAGGGACTGCTTCCGGAAAGTCAATGTAACATTCAAAGACACCGCGGAACAACCGATTTGATTTTTCGCCGTTCGTCAGCTACAAAGGTAAGTGCCAGGTGATACACACCAACTCTACACTACTTTTGTGGATCTGACGAAATACTTTGACGTGGTGAGTCGCCATTGATTGTAGAAGATCATGTTGAACTTCGGTTCGTGGTACATTAGTTCCACCACGGGATGATGGAGCGTGGCCCTGACAACGGACAGTCTCCGAAGCAGTCACAGCAACCAACGGGGTGAAACAGGGCTGCGTACTCACTCCCACGCTCTTTACTCTCATGGTCTCTATCATGCTCATGAACGCCCACAGCGATGAGCGCCGTGAGATCCGCATCCGTTCGAGAACCTTCGGTCGTCTTCTCAATAGCCATCGCATGCAGGCTCCAATGCGTCTATCTCCTCTTCGCGGCCGACTGCACACTCAAAACCGTGACAGAGGAGGATATGCAAAAGAGTATGGATATTTTGCTGCCGGCTGTACTAACTTCGAACTGACAATCAACACGAACCGAATGGTGGTCATGCCACTTCCGTCACCCAACACTGCATCGGATCTCCAAAGCAATCCAGGCCTTCGGTAACCTTCAAACCACCATGAGGAATCAGCACGGCCTTTATCTGAACAAAAAACTGAAGGTGAACAAGGCCGTCGTCTTGACGAACTTCCTGTATGGAGCGGAGGCCTGGATCGTCTACTCGAAACAATCTCAATCTCAGCTGCCACCGCAGAATAGTGCAACTGAGGTGGCATGACGGGATTCCACAAATGGACTTTTTGGAGTGAACCGGGATCATCAGCACACATGCTCTGTAGTGGTAACTGCAACTGCGATTATGTGGCAATTTCGGGAGGATGAGCAATGGGCGTTTACCCAAACAATTGCTCTAAAGATATTCTCGCTAAGGGTGCTCACCGACAGGGACGAAAAACGGGGCGCTGCAAAAAACCGTGAAGAACTTTCTGGAGCCATTAAAAATCAACCCACAGATCTTGGAGGACCTAGGCCAGGACCGACCGCCTTGGGGTAGGGTAGTTAAGATTGGAGCGGCAATCTACCGAGTAAATCGGATTTCCACTGCCAAAGCTAAAAAGGGCGGATTGTAAGTCACAAAATACCTCTGATACACAACGCTAACGTCCACCACCTTTCAACATGTCCACCCTGCCATCGAACATTCTGCGCGCGCATCGGCCTCATCGGATATCTCCGGATCCAATGCAGCACCAACCCGCTAGCCCCAACTGCTGCATCCAAAAACGTCCCCCCTAATCAACCCTCCCCTATCCTTCCTGCCACAAACCCTGCGATTATATCAACAACACCGACCACCATGCCTCCTACTTCCACTCTCGGTCAGATCATTTCCGAAGCCCCATCAATCCATATCTTCGCCAATACCACCTCCACCATCAGCAATTTGGACTCCGGCAGAACGTTTCCTCACTGAGATCGCAAATTCCTCTCACGCATCGGTCGAGTTGGTCACTTTTGAATCCATCCCAGAGAGACTGGCGAATCAGCGCCATGAACACCAAGATACACCCAATAGTTCGACCGTCGTAGTCCGACGATGTCCACCGTATGCTCCATGGAAGGGTGGTGCAGGGACGGTGACTTGCGCGTGAATTAGTTTTAAGTGATAGTAGCCTTGCGCTGCAGCTACCGCACTCTCGCCTCCTCCCCCACCTGAGCTCGGGGTCAAGACAGAATCAAGAAGACCAGAGACGGGAGAGGACGCAGGTGGCTGGCGCGGCCGGGTCCCCTAAGTTCTAGCCGCCCCTAGGCGTGCCACCACACCTCCATGTTCGGCATTTGTTATGGGAGCGCAACCCGAATAACGCCTGCCATGCCTTGATGTGGCCCCCGTGTTGGTCCAACGCATCTTGCACGTGGCCCGTTTAGGGGGCACAACCGACAGTTCGACCGTCGATTTCGACGAGGTCCACCGTATGCTCCACACCAGAGGGTAAACCACCGGAGGCTAAGCTACATCAGTGCACACTACTTACACCAATACATCGACAACACCTTCACAATCACCATTTACCAGAGTATACCACGGTTTCCTAGGAACCGTGGCTGGGAAGTCTGCCAATCTGACGCTTCCACCAGACCACGCCGTCGGCTCAGTGTATGTGCTGTGTGTGTCGAGTGGCTGACCAGTGGACTGGGAGTCAGACGGCGATGGCTGCTCCATATCCCCTGAGTTTGTGAATCATGGTGTGTGCGTTATGGGGGCCAGGTCGTGCTGTGGCACGCGAAGACGGGTACGCCGATCCGTCAGCCAATGCGCCCACTCCCACATCAGGCCCATTGACCGGCTCGGACAGTGGGCTGACTGTGGGGGTGGGGGAGAGAGTGAGGTCGAGAGCTTAGCGCATTTTCTTCACTATCAACAATCTGACGCGCTTTAAACTCTCACGGTGCGCTAAAAGCCGTGGCTTGGAAGGTTGCCAACTAACGGGATAACTAGGACCGCGTGTTCAGCCCAATGTGTGTTTTGTGTGGTGTGGCTGACTGGCGGACTGACAGTCAGGCTGCAATGGCTCCTTCTTAATGTGGCCTTTATGGCACTCCCACTTCGTGGGATCCGAGCCAGGTGTGGTGGTACGCCCAAGGGCGGCTCCAGCCGCGCCAGCCACCTGCGTCCTCTCCCGCCTCTGGTCTTCTTGACTCTGTCTTGACACCGGGCTCAGGTGGGGGAGGACGAGAGAGTGCGGTAGATGCAGCGCAAGTCTACTATCACTGTGAACTAAATCACGCGCAAGTCACCGTCCCTGCTCCGCTTTCCCATGGAGCATACAGTAGACATCGTCGGACTACGACGGTTGAACTCTCGGTTGACTGGCGGACTGAGAGTCAAGCTGCGATGGCTCCTTCTTAACGTGACCTCTGGCTATCTCACACATGTGAGATGTAAACCGTTCAACCCCCTGTTGTGTGAAATCCTGGTGCTTGTGTTTATGGGGCCAGGTCGTGTACAAAGTACACGTAGACGAGGTCACCAGCAGCTGTGCTCACTTCGGCATCAGACAACTGACCGGTTCGGACAGCGGTTTGACTGTGGGGGTGGGGGAGAGAGTGGGGTCGACAGCTTAGCGCATGTTCCTCACTATAAACAATCTGACGCACTTGAAAGTATCACGTTGCGCTAAAAGCCGTGGCTTGGAAGGTTGCCAACTGACGGGATAACTTGGACCGCGTGGTCAGTCTAATGTGTGTTTTGTGTGGAGTGGCTGACTGGCGGACTGAGAGTCAGGCTGCAATAGCTCCTTCTTAATGTGGCCTTTATGGCACTTACACTTCGTGGGATCCGAGCCAGGTGTAATGGTACGCCCAGGGGCGGCTCCGGCCACACAAGCCACCCGCGCCCTCTCCCATCTCCGGTCTTCTTGACTCTGTCTTGACACCGGGCACAGGTGGGGGAGAGAGTGCGGTAGCTGCAGCGCAAGGCTACTATCACTTAAAACTAATTCACGCGCAATTCACCGTCCCTGCAACACATGGTGTGGAGCATACGGTGGACCTCGTCGAAATCGACGGTCAAACTGTCGGTTGTGCCCCCTAAACGGGCCACGTGCAAGATGCGTTGGACCAACACGGGGGCCACATCAAGGCATGGCAGGCGTTATTCGGGTTGCGCTCCCATAACAAATGCCGAACATGGAGGTGTGGTGGCACGCCTAGGGGCGGCTAGAACTTGGGGGACCCGGCCGCGCCAGCCACCTGCGTCCTCTCCCGTCTCTGGTCTTCTTGATTCTGTCTTGACACCGAGTTCAGGTGGGGGAGGAGGCGAGAGTGCGGTAGCTGCAGCGCAAGGCTACTATCACTTAAAACTAATTCACGCGCAAGTCACCGTCCCTGCACCACCCTTCCATGGAGCATACGGTGGACAACGTCGGACTACGACGGTCGAACTATTGGGTGTATCTTGGTGTTCATGGCGCTGATTCGCCAGTCTCTCTGGGATGGATTCACAAGTGACCAACTCGACCGATGCGTGAGAGGAATTTGCGATCTCAGTGAGGAAACGTTCTGCCGGAGTCCAAATTGCTGATGGTGGAGGTGGTATTGGCGAAGATATGGATTGATGGGGCTTCGGAAATGATCTGACCGAGAGTGGAAGTAGGAGGCATGGTGGTCGGTGTTGTTGATATAATCGCAGGGTTTGTGGCAGGAAGGATAGGGGAGGGTTGATTAGGGGGGAAGTTTTTGGATGCAGCAGTTGGGGCTAGCGGGTTGGTGCTGCATTGGATCCGGAGATATCCGATGAGGCCGATGCGCGTGCAGAATGTTCGATGGCAGGGTGGACATGTTGAAAGGTGGTGGACGTTAGCGTTGTGTATCAGAGGTATTTGTGACTTACAATCCGCCCTTTTAGCTTTGGCAGTGGAAATCCGATTTACTCGGTAGATTGCCGCTCCAATCTTAACTACCCTACCCCAAGGCGGTCGGTCCTGGCCTAGGTCCTCCAAGATCTGTGGGTTGATTTTTAATGGCTCCAGAAAGTTCTTCACGGTTTTTTGCAGCGCCCCGTTTTTCGTCCCTGTCGGTGAGCACCCTTAGCGAGAATATCTTTAGAGCAATTGTTTGGGTAAACACCCATTGCTCATCCTCCCGAAATAGCCACATAATCGCAGTTGCAGTTACCACTACAGAGAATGTGTGCTGATGATCCCGGTTCACTCCAAAAAGTCCAATTTGTGGAATCCCGTCATGCCACCTCAGTTGCACTATTCTGCGGTGGCAGCTGAGATTGAGATTGTTTCGAGTAGACGATCCAGGCCTCCGCTCCATACAGGAAGTTCGTCAAGACGACGGCCTTGTTCACCTTCAGTTTTTTGTTCAGATAAAGGCCGTGCTGATTCCTCATGGTGGTTTGAAGGTTACCGAAGGCCTGGATTGCTTTGGAGATCCGATGCAGTGTTGGGTGACGGAAGTGGCATGACCACCATTCGGTTCGTGTTGATTGTCAGTTCGAAGTTAGTACAGCCGGCAGCAAAATATCCATACTCTTTTGCATATCCTCCTCTGTCACGGTTTTGAGTGTGCAGTCGGCCGCGAAGAGGAGATAGACGCATTGGAGCCTGCATGCGATGGCTATTGAGAAGACGACCGAAGGTTCTCGAACGGATGCGGATCTCACGGCGCTCATCGCTGTGGGCGTTCATGAGCATGATAGAGACCATGAGAGTAAAGAGCGTGGGAGTGAGTACGCAGCCCTGTTTCACCCCGTTGGTTGCTGTGACTGCTTCGGAGACTGTCCCGTTGTCAGGGCCACGCTCCATCATCCCGTGGTGGAACTAATGTACCACGAACCGAAGTTCAACATGATCTTCTACAATCAATGGCGACTCACCACGTCAAAGTATTTCGTCAGATCCACAAAAGTAGTGTAGAGTTGGGTGTGTATCACCTGGCACTTACCTTGTAGCTGACGAACGGCGAAAATCAAATCGGTTGTTCCGCGGTGTCTTTGAATGTTACATTGACTTTCCGGAAGCAGTCCCTGCTCCCAGTGATAGTGAGCAGCGAGATGCCTCTGTGGTTATCACAGAGTTGCCGGTTCCCATACCGCATGTAGAAATAGAAGATGGTTGCGTCCTTGAAATTCGGAGGAACCTGTCCTTGGCACCATATCTCTTGGAACATCATTGTAAATTCCACAAACAGCCGGGGCCACCGCGCTTATTGACTTCCACCAGGATTGTATCGGATCCCTGTGCTTGCCCGCTGGAAATTTGAGGCGTAGCCCGGATGGTTTCTGGTAGGGAAGGCCGGAGATCCAGGCCGTTGTTCGTGTCCCCTTGGGGGGAGGTGGTCGATGGGAGCATCCGAGATGGTTGGGTGGCAAAGATCCGCTAGCTTGTTCCGCAGACGTAGGAACTGCAATACATGCTTTCTGCAATGTCTAGACATCACGCCACACCTGCACAAACCAACTTTCAGGGTCATGCACGCAGGGCCAGATCATCTTGGTTCTGATTGGTCACCCTTCAGCCTATGACATTCCCGCCTTGCCATATACCCTGCCGTGTCCCCAACACTCCTCACTTGTGCTGTTTCCCGTTCTCAGCACGTGACCTGTCTACAGCCAGTATTCTGTGTTGGAAATATAACAGTGGTGACGCAGTATTACAAAACTGGCTTAATTACTGCCTATGCCATTATCCTTCTGGTCGAAACGCTCTAAAACCCTCAAATGACGCATGGATTATATTGAACTGATTCCGATGTTGTCGCCCCTCGAGATTACGCTAGACGTTAACTATCAATTGAAACGCCCCCTAACAAATCTATGAGAGTTTAGACAATGGTACTTCGCTGCCCTTAAGTTGAAAGAGGCTACCGATCGACAAACAGCATTAACAAAATGCGAGGTGGCGTGGGCTAGAAAAGACAACATCTTCCTGAGCCACTATCCGTTTTGTCAGATGCTTCAGCAATCTAGTCAATGCATTGGTGAGTTTATTAAAAAAATCTGACTCGCCATCCAGGACTGCAGATATGAAGAGATAAAAGGCAGGCAAATTCGAGCAGCCAATGCTCTTTCAGCGGTTGATCATTGGTTCGCGCGATGAAAAAGCGCGGGAAAATCTCTTATCGGAGAAGAGGGAGTTGTCATGGGAGAAGGCCTGTGATATCGCCAGTTATCAGGAGCGCATATGGTAAAACCTTCAGCAGCTGAATCAGTCAAACGCTGGAGTGATATCGTCCTTGGAACGTGGATGGGCTGTCTCTCCGGTGAATACTGTCGGGTTCTCAGGCAAGCAGCAACCATCCGCTCCTTCAAAGCAACTACCATCCTGCTACCGTTGTGGTCAGCATCATGTTCGTTGGTCAGACACCAGAAGACAGTTTGTCGGTTTTGCAAGAAAAGCAGTCACACCGAACGAGTGGGCTTCTGCAAAAGACGGAGGAACACCAATATGCATGCCACCTACCCGAATCCAGCTGGGGATAGTGAGGCGCTACTCCGAATGTTTCCAGCCGACACGCCGCTACAATCGCCCCACCCTATCAAACTTCCAGTGAATCGTCATCCCAGGAAGTTTGAAATCTACAATGGCGCAGCTGTTACTCTCATCAGTGAAGCGTCGCTTTAAAAATTCCTCTGTCTCCTATCGCATTGCACCACATTTTGTTACAGTGGACAGGACGTATAAGTTCGAGGGGTCTTTATGGTCGAAGTTGAGCACGATGGAGAATTTAATTATTGCCGGTTCATGTGGTCAGAGGAAGTCAACAACAAAATCTCTTCCGACGAAACTGGATAAAATGCGTGCATTCTGTGCTACCTCATGTACGTCGGATTGGTGTTACCCCGGCTCTAGATTCCCTGTTGATAAATCACAAGGAATTGTTTCATGATGATTCTACTAAACACTACCACGGTTCACCTGTGAGATTCCAATTTCAATCAGAATTCCGGTCCCGGTTCTTGAAAGCTCGTTCAGTCCCCCTATGCAGTCACACCGAAGGTCGAAGAAGAACTGGATCGCCTACAGAAAGAGGATACTATGGAGCCCGTGTGATATGCAAATTGAGCGGCCCCAAATAGTCCCTATTCTTAAATCTGATGGCACGGTGCCTATATATGGTGACTACAAACTGACGGTCAATTCACAAACTTAACTAATTCCTTATCCTCTCCAAGGGATTGAGCAACGTACGCATTTCTCTCGGGTGGCCAACAATTCACATCCTTAAATCTAAAGCATGCTTACAACCAAATCGTCCTAGCTTGACCCGAATCCTCAAACCCGTCCCACGTTTTCAGGACGCAAGCTATTCGAACATTTATGAACTATCCTTTCTTACCTTTACTGTTACTCCCCCCGCTCTTCCCCATGCTTCCTTGTTTAGGGCGGGGGGATGCAGTATATGCTGTCTGTACTGCCTGGACATCTGACCACGACAGTTCGAACGTCGTAGTCTGACACCATGGTGGTGCAGGGACGGTGACTTTCACGTGGATTAGTTTTAAGTGATATTAGCCTTGCGCTGCAGCTACCGCACTCTCGCCTCCTCCCCCACCTGAACCCGGTGTCATGACAGAGTCAAGAAGACCGGAGGCGGGAGAGGACGCAGGTGGCTTGCACGGCCGGAGCCGCCCTGTGCATACCACCACGCCTGGCTCAGTTCCCACGGAGTAGGAGTGCCATAAAGACCACATTAAGAAGGAGCAATTGCAACCTGACTCTTAGTCCACCAGTCAGCAATTCCACACATAAGTACACTGGGCTGACCCCACGGTCCGAGTTATCCAGTCAGTTGGCAACCTTCCACGCCACGGCGTTTAGTGCACCAAGATAGTTTCAAACGTATCTGCGTGTTTATGGTAAGGAACAATGCGCTGAGTCGTCGACCTCACTCTCTCCCCACCCCCCACCCCAATCCGAACCGGTCAGTTGCCTACTGGGGAAGTGGGTGCAGCTGCTGATGACATCGTCTACGCGTACTACGTACATGATCTGACCCCCAAACACAAGCACCAGGATTTCACACAACAGGGGGTTGAACGGCTCGCATCTCACATGTATGAGATAGCCAGACGTCACGTTACGAAGGAGCCATCACAACCTGACTCTCAGACTACCAGTTAGTCACTCTACACAACACACATTGGACTGACTCCGAGGTCTGAGTGTAATTGTCAGTTGGCAAAATTCTAACCTACGTTGATTATCGCCCCGTGATATTCTCAAGCTCAGATCACACATGCAACAGAGAAGTCACATGGAGAAAGAGCCGAGGATCATACTTGTCTCTTAATCAGCTATGCAGACTGAGAGCATGTTTTTTGTGTTGTTGTTGCCGCCTGATGCTGGCCCTAAGTTAGATCCCTGATTTAAACGAGGTCCACCGTGTAACCACAACATGGTGGCCCAGGGATGGTGACTTGCGCATCATCGTGGTAATATACTTGCGCTGAATATACCGTACTAACTCCTACCTCACCCACATCGACCCAGTGTCATGACCGAGTCAAGAACACTGGAGGCGAAAGAGGGCACAGGAAGCTGGCGCAGCCACAGTCGCTTCTAAGCGTGCCGCCACACCTGGCTGGAAGCACACAGAGTGGAAGGCCACTTTAGGAAGGAGGTGCTGCAACCTGACTCTCAGTCTGCAATCGGCACTCCACATAAACACGCAAAGTGGTGACTGTGAGGTCTCAGTTTAATCGTCAGTTGGCAACCTTCTGTGGTAGTCTCAAGGGCGTCAGATTGTTTATTATGAGGAATATGTGCGGAGAGTCAACCTTATTCTCTACTTCCGTTTCCAGACACGAATCCACTGTCCGAGCTGGTCAGTTGTATGATGCGGGAATGGGCGCAGTGGATGACTGACCTAGAGCAATCGTCTGCGCGTGCCACATACACGATCTGGACACCCATTAAAAACACCTGGAGTTCACAAAATGAAGTTAGGCGAATTGAATCTCACATGGGTGAGAGTGCCATGGTAGTCAAATTAAGGAGGAGCCACTGCAACCTTACTCAGTCGACCACTCCACAAAATTCCTTACTACGTTGACTGCGAGGTCCAAGGTATTCTGTCAGTTGGCAGTCTTTCTAGCCTCGGATTTTAGTGCACCGTGGTACTCCCAGGCCCGCAGGACATATGTAGTAGAACAGCCACACGGAGAAGGAGCTGTGGAACGCACTTTTCACTTCCTCGAGAGGTGTCTGTGGTGTGTGCCCATGCACTGACTGAATGTGGGTGGACAGTGGAGGCGGGTTAAGTGGGTGTATCTTGGAGGGGTGTAGGGGTACTAGCTAGGGGTAGCACCCCACAGATAGCATTTGGTCGCTCCATTTGTCTCGTACAGGTGGTGAATGCTCCTGTGGCCGCCTCTATCTTGTACCCAACTCTCACCTGTGGCTCCTCGAATTTGGGTTCTTCCCAGCGGTCACACCCCGGGCAACCGTCACGACCGGCGGGCTAAACCAGGTGAGGGTCTCCGGTGTGCCTCCACACCCGGTATGTTTGACTCCCAAACTTCCCACCTCCCCCTCTCAAAAAGTCCTACGGTGGGGGCGACAGCAACCCCGTAGGCGGCCCAGACTAACTCGGGTCGTTCTCCCACTTAAACAAAACCGTAACCCATAGTGGAGTTCGTCAGCCGTCTGGGATGTCCGAGCAGCCATATTTCGTGATAGCACTGCTTGCCTCCTCGCGGAGGAAGGGGCTAGAAAATGTGCCATAAACAAATGCTGGGTCTCACGTCTTCTGCAGCCGGCCGCGGCTCGCAGATCGCAAAAATACGTGGTCGTAAAAACTCAAACAAACAACAATACCCCCGTCCCCATCCCCTCGCCATACTCTCCAGGCTGCTCGGGTGAGTCCACTCACACTAGCAGCCTGGAATGTTCGTTCCCTTTTAGACAATCCTAGGAGCAACCGGCCGGAACGAAGGACGGCGCTAGTCGCTCGGGAACTGGCGCGCTACAAGGTGGACATTGCTGCTCTCAGCGAGACCCGATTCTCGGAGCAGGGTCAGCTGGAGGAAGTGGGTGCCGGCTACACCTTATTCTGGAGCGGCCGGCCAAAGGCAGAGCGACGCGACGCTGGTGTTGCCTTTGCCATCCGGAACGACATTGCTGGACGTTTGCCCTGTCTGCCACAGTGTATCAATGATCGCCTCATGAGCCTCCGCCTGCCTCTTCGGGGAGACCAGTTTGCCACCATCATCAGCGCCTACGCTCCCCCAATAACGAGCTCTAATGCGGCGAAGGACAAATTCTACGAGGACCTACACGCATTGCTGGCGACTGTGCCGAAAGAGGACAAGTCAATTGTCCTTGGTGACTTCAATGCCCGCGTCGGGACGGACCACGCTGCCTGGCAGGGAGTGCTGGGTCCCCACGGTCTCGGTAGCTGTAACGATAACGGCCTCCTTCTTCTGCGCACGTGTGCGGAACACCGTATCCTGCTGACCAACACCTTCTTCCAACTTCCGACGCGGGAGAAGGCCACGTGGAAGCACCCTCGGTCGCGGCGCTGGCATCTGCTGGACTATGTTCTCGTCCGGAGGCGAGATCGACAGGACGTGCTGGTAACCAAGGCGATCCGCGATGCCGATGGTTGGACAGATCACCGCCTCATCTCCCAGATGAGGCTCCGACTGCAACCCCGACGAAGGCCCTAAGGTAAGAGGCCACCATGTACGTTAAATACTCTTTTATTAAATTTGCCTGCTCACTGTTTTGATTTCAGCGACCAAATAACCGAGAAACTGGAGGACCTGCATGCTCCAGATGATAACGCTACCGTGGAGACACGATGGTGTCAACTGCGAAATATCATCCAGTCCACCGCCCTCGATGTCCTCGGACGCGCACGCCGTCAACACCAGGACTGGTTTGACGACAATGACGCCGTCATCTGCAACTTACTCGCCGAGAAGAATGGACTACACAAAGCCTACATGGACCTTCGGACTGACGCCATTAAAAAAGCCTTCTTCAGATGCCGGCGCATTGTACAACAACGGCTGCGGGAGATGCAGGATGCCTGGATGATCCGAAAGGCTGAGGAAATCCAGGGGTATGCGGACCGCAATGAAATGAAAAACTTTTTCAAAGCCATCAAGGCCATCTACGGCCCGTGTATCAAGGGGTCCGCACCGCTGCTCAGCTCTGATGGCCCAACTCTGCTGACAGAGAAATCGCAAATTCTGAAGCGCTGGGCCGAGCACTTCAGAAATGTCCTTAATTGCTCATCAGCCATCTCCAATGCTGCCATTGACCGGCTCCCTCAAGTGGACACGAACAATGACCTGGATCTGCCGCCTTCCTACCAAAAACCATCCGGGCCGTGCAGCAGATTTCCAGCGGTAAAGTACCGGGATCCGACGCAATCCCACCGGAAGTCTACAAGCACGGTTGGCTTCGGCTGATGGCAGAACTCACAACACTCTTCCAGGAGATGTGGCGCCAAGGACAAGTTCCTCAGGATTTCAAAGATGCGACCATCGTCCATCTCTACAAACGGAAGGGGAACCGGCAACTCTGTGATAATCACAGGGGCATCTCGTTGCTCAACATCGCCGGGAAGATCTTCGCCCTTATCCTTCTCAATCGTCTTAACGGTCACCTAGAGCAAGGCCTGCTCAAGTAAGCCAATGTGGCTTCCGCCGACACCGCGGAACAACCGATATTATCTTTGCCGCCCGCCAGCTACAAGAGAAGTGTCAGGAGAAGCGAACTCACCTATACACTACCTTCGTGGATCTAACGAAAGCCTTTGACACGGTGAATTGTGACGGACTGTGGAAAGTCATGCAGAAATTCAGCTGTCCTGAGCGGTTCACGCACATGGTGCTTCAGCTTCATGACGGGATGACGGCGCGCGTCACTGACAACGGGACGGTATCCGAAGCATTCGCAGTGACCAACGGAGTGAAGCAGGGCTGCGTACTGGCCCCCACCCTCTTCAGTATCATGTCCTCGGCTATGCTGATAGACGCCTACTGTGATGAGCAGCCTGGTATCCGCATCTCCTACAGAACTGACGGGCACCTTCTCAACAGTCTACGACTACAGTCCATGACTTGCTCTTCGCGGACGACTGCGCCCTTAACACCGTGACGGAGGAGGACATGCAAAGGAGCATGAACCTCTTCGCCGAAGGCTGCGCCGATTTTGAATTAACAATCAGTGCAGGCAAAACGGTTGTCATGCACCAGTTGCCACCCAGCGTGGAATACAATGCTCCTCGAATCAATGTCAACGGTGCTCAACTCAAAAACGTGGAAACCTTCGCTTATCTAGGAAGCACAATGTCACGCAACACGAGAATCGATGACGAGGTTGCCCAACGGATCTCCAAAGCTAGTCAGGCCTTCGGCCGGCTGCAGGCCTCCATGTGGAATCGCTACGGTATTCACCTGAACACCAAACTGAAGATGTACAAGGCCGTCGTCTTGTTGACACTCCCTTACGGAGCGGAAACCTGGACCGTCTACTCGAACCAAGCCAGGAAGCTGAATCACTTTCATCTCAGCTGCCTCCGCAGAATACTGAAGCTGAGATGGCAAGACAGGATCCCGGACACGGAAGTCCTGGAGCGGACCGGAATCCTCAGCATCCATGCCATGCTGAGGCAAGTGCAACTGCGATGGAGCGGCCACCTGGTAAGAATGGACGACGAGCGACTACCCAAACGACTTTTCTACGGAGATGTCGCTACGGGTTCTCGCCGGCAGGGAGGTCAAAAACGACGCTACAAGGACACTTTGAAGAAATCGCTGAAGCAACTGCAGATAAACCCGGTGACCTGGGAGGACCTCGCACAGGATAGATCGGCATGGAGAAGATCAGTTAAGACTGGTTCAGAAATCTATGAGGCCAACCGGATCGCCACCACCAAGGCCAAAGAGCGGCACGAAAGTCACCAGCGCCCCGGGCCAACACCGCCAATGCCCAGGCCCTGCCAACATGCCCGTGCTGTCAACGCATCTTCCACGCCCGAATCGGCCTGGTTGGACATCTTCGAACGCAATGCACCAACAATCCGACAATTCCAATTTCTACGTCAAATTCTGCCAACCCTCCTTCTGACTCCCCCACCCTCACTCCTGGCATCAATTCCATTACTCCCACCATCATAGAGACCACATCCATCTACTCATCGCCTGTTACCCCCACTACCGCCTTCGCCTTCACTACCACCACCACCATCAGCGATGGGGAATCTCTCCTAAGCTGTACTCAATGTGACCGCACATTCACCTCACGCATCGACCTGGTCGGTCACTTGCGAATACATCGTACAGAGACCGGTGAGCCAGTGCCTGGAGCACTATCACACAGCAGAGATCGTCGCCTCCACTGCCCTCACTGTTCCCGCGCATTCACTCATCGCATGGGCCTATTCGGTCACATGCGCATCCATGACAGCGGAATTCACCACAATGTCGACAACACCATGCCCACCCTCCGCTCCTGCCATTCTTAGCGCCCCTGCCACCTCCACTACCATGAATGACATCCCCCAGCCTCTACCGATTTCTCCTGCCCACACTGCGCCCGCAACTTCAACTCACGCATCAGCCTGGTCGGTCACCTGCGAATCCATCGCACGGAGGCTGGTGAACCAGTGCCTGGGGCTCCGACATACAGTCGACGCGCCTGCCTTCACTGCTCACACTGCTCCCGCACATTTACACCTCACAGTCACCTCTTTGCGTTTTTATGTGGAGTGCCGATTGGCAGACTGAGATTCAGGTTGCAGCACCTCCTTCCTAAAGTGGCCTTCCACTCTGTGTGCTTCCAGCCAGGTGTGGCGGCACGCTTAGAAGCGACTGTGGCTGCGCCAGCTTCCTGTGCCCTCTTTCGCCTCCAGTGTTCTTGACTCGGTCATGACACTGGGTCGATGTGGGTGAGGTAGGAGTTAGTACGGTATATTCAGCGCAAGTATATTACCACGATGATGCGCAAGTCACCATCCCTGGGCCACCATGTTGTGGTTACACGGTGAACCTCGTTTAAATCAGGGATCTAACTGCAAAGAAGAAGACAGGATTGCTGGAACAAGAACTTTATTCGGTTGATGTTTCAGATTCTCTCTCGAACCCACCATCAGGGACAGTTGCGCAAAAGGATAATAGGGGGCACAAGGGGCGCAGTATTTATAGGGTATGGTTGCCAGGCAACCGAACGCCTACTATATTTGGCAGTCCTCGTGGTCCTTGCCGGGGGTCGTGGTTGATAGGATGATTGCTCGTCGGTCCGTGCTCGAGTCGTTAATGGCCGTGATTTCCTCACTAGTGTCGATCATTGGCGTGACGAGTACTCGGCCATTCGGTCCGCTGTCACCCGGACTTTTGATCACCCGCATCCTCCACACGTGGCTGGTATTTTTTGCCCAGACAAAATCGCAACACAGAATATGGAGTCGGAAGATCGTTGCACCTGTTAATTTACTGAGTGCCGGAGAACCACGGGTTTCGGGAAGTCCGTCACGTACTTTAGCGCTCGCCAAAATTTTGGTCTGGTGCGGTTTGGTCTCTTGCCCTGGTTATGTATGCACCTTCCAACAAGGTTGCGCAGGCAGCCGTTTGCTTTTAGCACCCGTCGAAGGTATTGCAATTCGGCAACCTTGTCTTCTGGTTTGCTGAAATTGGTTGCAACACGTCGATATAGCGCCTGCACGCATCTACGTTTTTAACGATTGGGTGTTTGCTGTTGAAGCTCAGTACTTGCGTCGTATTTGTCGCTTTCCTGAATACTTTAGTTTGTAGGCTGCCACAATCGTCGACGGGTGGTCAGAGAAAACGGCTACCCGCGCAACCATTTCGACGGTGGCATGCGTAACCAAGGCGAGCGACTGAACCACACCAGCCCCACATTTTGGCGAGCGCTAAAGTACGTGAACAACGTCCCGAAAGCCTTTAGCCACCTTCTCACACCACTCGGAGTTGGATTTGCACACCGACCAGCAGCAACTATCAGGCGCCAAATAATGAGATCAAAAGACCCGCTTCCTCGGCTAGAAACGTGGGAGCCGTTTATCGAATCTGGTGGATTTGCGGACAAAGCAACTACGCAGGAGAAACTGGGAGACTACTCTGCACGGAAATGGCAAGCACACGGTAGCGGTGAGGAGGATAGCACTAACTATCAGGTTGCGGCTCATGCGATGGGAGCCGGCCATAACTTCAAGTGTGATGAAGCCGAAATTGAGAATAAGTAGATGCGATCACTGGGACAAGAGCTTTATTCGCCTGCCGTTTTAGATTTTAACTCGAACCCATCAGCAGAGACAGTTTCAGATACGGGTACTTCGTACATAGGGAGTTGCAGTATTTATAGGATGTCGCTGCTATGCTACTCACTTTGGCCAGAGCAATCGGCCACTCGGGGAACGCTCAGGCGAACCCATTTTCCAACGTCAGTGCCGGTGAGCCAGATGTCTGAGCAATCATCACGCAACCCTCCAACATGGGTGACGCAATTTCAGCGGATAACGACCCGCATGCTGGCCATCAAACAATTAACACACCAGAGTGCAGTGGTCATCGTTGAACGAGGAGCTGTTAATTGCCGTAGGTGTGCAGTAGCATAGCGATGGCATCCTATAAATACTGCAACTCCCTGTGTACGAATTACCCGTAGCTACTTCTGTCTCTGATGCTGGCTTCGAGTTGGAATCCGAACCGTCAGGTGAATAAATCTCTTGTCCCAGTGATCGCATTTACTTCTTCTCAATTACTTCCTGAGACTCGCATTTGCGCTTGTAGAGGCTGAAATTCTCACTAGGGCTGAAAATCGCGTGAACCTTGAAGTGCTGGAGTCATATTTCTGTGGCTTACAGTCGATTAATAAGCACAATGACCTCACGGCTCCATATTCTCTGTCGCGATTTTGCCTGAGCAAAAAAATACCAGCCACGTGGGGAGGATGCTGGTGAGTAGCAGTCTCGATGACAGCGAGTCAAAGTGTCAGTACGCGACAAAGGTGATGAAATCACGGCGACTAACGACTCGGGTATGGACCAAAAGCAATCATCGCATCAACTACGACCCCCAGCAATGAGCACGATGACTGCCAGCGATAGTAGGCTTGTGGTGGCCTAGCAACTATGCCATGTCCCTGATTATGGGTTCGAGAGGGAATCCAAAACGTCAGGCCAATAAACACTATGTTCCAGTGATCGCTTCTTCTTCTTCTCCCTCTGAACTGCTTGCTGGTCGATCTCCGTGTCATGAATTGCTAAACTTTTGTCAGCCATGAACGATACTGGCCTGATGATTACTCGAGCATTTGCCTCACTGTCACTGACGTTTACCCAATGTTCGGCTTTGCGCTCACCGCGGGGTAAATTACTTTACCCGGGTTGTCGCATCACTAAATATGGTGTTTGGGGGTCATTGCTCTTGTTAATGGACTGCAGGTCAGCGATCCAGGACTCAAGCAGGTCGCAGATCACACTTGTCGCCTCTCGCGAAAATGTCGAGCTCGTCGAACTTCTATGGGTACCTGGGTCTCGTCGAATGACCTGCAACTTTGCAGCTGACATCGTTTTTTCACATTGTTTTTACGTGTTCGTTCATTCGCATTAGGAGCAGCTTTCTAGTTTCTGTGACGCAGTTTCTCTGCCCGTGACTTCCTGACGTCCGTTAAACGACTCTAGATGTTTCGGTCATGGCAGTGGGTCTTTTGGTTGCACAACCTTTCGACTGATAACTACCTCTGGCCTGTGTGCAAATCCAACTCCAGGAAAAGCTAGCGCTCTACTTTTTACAAGAAGAATAGAAGGAAGAAGAAGAAGAAGAATAAGAAGAAGAAGAGGCTATTACTGGAACATTATGTTTTTATTGGTCTGATATTTCAGATTCTCTCTCCAACCCATCACCAGAGACAGTTGCAGAAAAGGATAACTGGGACACAAGGTGCGAAGTTGGCAGTCCTTGTATTCAGCGATGTCCTGATGAATACAGTTCAAAAATGCGCTGGTTAATTCCGGACTCGAGTGATAACACCATGAGCAATAGCTATATGGAATAGCTCGATATATCTGGGCAGTACAGCCTATTAAGGGCTCCGGTCGACTTATGCCTACTAAAGATCAAACGCTGTATGGTCAAAGGTAATAGGTTATGGATAGTCATACTGCAGGCTTAATACGAGTGATAACGTAGATAGTTATAAGAGGATGAGGAACGGGGCCTTCTGTCTGTTATCACGAAGCCCAGTCATTTTAGGCAGGCCAGGTAATACACACTGCTGCCGCGCAACCTGAAAAAGCATCCTAATTGTACTTTCAGGCATGACAAATTCACCCAATCTGTACGGGGTGTTAAGTTACTGTAGTCAGCACAATCTCAGAACTGTGCTTCATAAGAGTGGCATTACTTGAGCAAGCGTCAACCACAGGTTCGTCGTGTCTCCTTAAAAGCACACGCAATCCACTCACCAAGTACAGTTTTTCTTGGAGCGCTTTCGTTAATGGCCTATCACAAACATAGTTATGACAATTTTGCGCCTGGGCAGTGTCCAAAAAACATAGTGATCCATATCATGCTGAAGGGCGTTATTGATTAGGGAGGATTACTTGAGTGGGGTTGTATTATATATATATATATATATATCGGGTAAATAATTTCTGAAATTATTAAGTGCAGGACATGGAGTCAGGTGATTCGGACATGACTTTTTAGGGTCAGACTCGAAATTGCAATGAACATTTGGGTCGAAGACAATCAACCACTGTGGAATAACTACGTAATGCCCATTCTACAAACAAGTAGTACTACAAGTAGTATGAATCGTATATGGCACATATATTATACCGTACTTCCGACATAGATACTAGCTAAAAGCCCAGACACGCGTTTCGCCGATGTTTCTGCTGCTGTGTGACACAGCAACGAGGGGTTTGGCTCCTCAGTGGGTCCCCCAGCGTTCTCTATGCGGTTTCTGGTATATGGACTCCAGAGAATAATCGGGTAAATAATTTCTGAAATTATTAAGTGCAGGACATGGAGTCAGGTGATTCGGACATGACTTTTTAGGGTCAGACCCGAAATTTCAATGAACATTTGGGTCGAAGACAATCAACCACTGTGGAATAACCACGTAATGTCCATTCTACAAACAAGTAGTACTACAAGTAGTATGAATCTTATATATATATATATATATATATAAATTATTTCCCCGAATATATATATATATATATATATATATAAACAAATTAATCCCAATATATTTCAGACACACTAGGATTTTCGGCTTTAGAATGCATGTTTTTCGGGTGCCTTCCGAAAACCGCACTCATTAAAAAATGACTACCTATTTAGTATGCATTTTATTGATTTTCGATGCCTTAGAAATTTGAAAAATTGTAGGTAAAATATACCCTCATGTATTCACGTGGTAGCACATCAGGTATTCTTTAAATATTATGACCAAGGGAACGGTTAATTTAGGCTTTAAAAAAGATTCTAATTGTAAGAGTTTTGAGACCATACAATTTTCATTCAAATAGCATCGATTCTGTATGTTTATTAATGCCCCTCATTAAGCCTTTACAGGGTCACTGCGGATTTTTATGAGCACTATATGGCATCTTCTTAAGAACCTAGAGGAATATATGTTTTTACTTACACCGAAAGCCTACCGTTTTTGACTGAAAACTGTAAACGCAAATACATGGGCTGATTGGACTTACATTTTTTTGGTAATTGGAAAAATTTTTGCACAACCTAAATTTACTATTTATTTTGGTATAAAATATGAAGAAGATCCGTTTTGCTACCAAACGAGTATAACAATGTTTACTTTGCTTACTTTTTCTGTGATATATTTGACTTTATAAGGGCATCGAATATCAATCTAAAAATAAATACTACATTAGTAGTAAATTTTACCGAGTGTGGCCTCTTTACAGGCGGCTAAAAAGGCATGCGTTCCGAAGCTAGCCTTCTGGAATGCTCGAAACGTCTTTGGAATATGTTGCAACTCGATCAATATCCCAACCCGACTTGATTAACCCTTCTTTATCGAAACAGTGTTCCAGAATCTTGGTTAAATTCCATGAGATCGGCCAATGACTGTACTTTTCAACTCACTTAAAAGTTCACATAATGAATTCTTTCACATTATCTGGCTTCTACTATACTCCAGAAACCTTGTTATGACAGGTCACAACAAGACAGTTGACCTTAGCTCTGCAACAGAGCCAACGTCAGCTTTATGATATATTTAGAGAGCCTTGGTGTCTTTGGTTATCACGTCGCCTTTACAATTTGGTTGTCAGACAGGCAGAATTTAAAGTTCCAATGAAAAAATCCACTAACCCTGCGTACAGGACAAACTGAAATTAGGTTTGTTTGATAGTATCAGTGGATCATGGTCAGAGGAGTAGTAGGATGTTGAATAAAAGTGTGTGCTTACTGCAGTTGCAAATACGGAACTTTTGTGTATAACGTGGAGAGCTAGATGAGGGACTAGAATGGAAATGGAGGTCAGCGATTTTCGAATCTATCAACCTTCCAGGTTGCATTGAGTATTTTGTTTAGTCTCTTCATACTGCATAATTATTTGCGATGCAAACACTCGCGATCACTCCTATAGGCTAAATGTTCCAAATTCAAAGACAAAGTGGGTGAGAGAGAGGGAGAAAGAGAGTGAGAGAGAGAGAGAGAGAGAGAGAGAGAGAGAGAGAGAGAGAGAGGGCGGGAGGGAGGGAGCATCTAATTTTGTGAGTACTTACGGCTGACTGCTCGGATCCTCTGACAATTCACGATATTTTGGCTGTGCGCTGCGTAGGATCGGATGCCCCTCAAGTTGGCAGCATGGCGCAGTTGGCAAATAGGCATGCACTGGGGAAGGGTGGGCGTGGTGGAGATCATTTGTGTTCTGCAGTTTCGCCTACACAGAAGCTTGAACTGCGTGCTCATCGTGTTTGATGTGTGGATCGTCGCTAAAGGCGTGAGACGGATAGCCCTTTCGCCCTCGTAGCCATTGTCCAGGGCAAAATCTGACGGACGAACGCCTCGACTGTCTCCAGACCAGATGCGGACACGTCTGTGTGGTCGGCCACCTTTTTGCACCTGCCTTGACCTCCTAAATGACCGGCGCCGGCCGCGGACCTGCAACCAGCGGTTTATTCATCAGGCAGTCTATGGATGAACGTATGGGTTACAATGCCACTAAAGGATATGACGACCTCAATCACACTCTCATCATATTTACAGAACGTGACCTAACTCATGCAATGTGTGACCGAAATTTGAGTGAGTAATTCAGCGTACATTTGGTCTTGTTATTTTGGTTCATTGCGTGGATTTGAGGCTCAGAACACTACAGGTTTAATTTTTAACACCAAAGCGAAAAAGGCAGGATTTGGGCGAAATCGGAGTTCATCGGACATAAAAGAAATTTCCTGTGTTATTTAATATCCCAGAGCAAAGTTCATAGTGTTTGTGTATTTTGCTACAAAAGAATATTACCATAAGCAAGAAATGTTTCAAATAAATATCTTTTGTTACCCGAAAATATGATCTTAGGTCAACGAAAATCAGATGTGGGCAAGTGTAAGGAATCACATTTTTTCCGGGAAACAGAAATTAACTCAGCAATAAAAATTAGGTTTGCAAACTTATTAAGTTTTTTTCCCATAGGACGCAATAATAAACTTTTTTACCAGTATTTTGTTTTACTACCGCGAAAATAGGGCCCAGTAACAAAATACGTACAAGAAACTGTGGAGAAGGATGCCTAGAACAACCCATGCTAGAATGGCAGCATGCCATATCATACTTTTTCCGCTACTCCGGGAACACAATGGGCAGAAGATTAGCATTTTTCGCAAAATCTTAGTACATATTCGGTCTCTATTTTGTACATTTGCAATCTTAGAACGGGGTATTTAATTAAAAATATATAGCGAACAACGCTCCAATATAAAGCGAAAGGTGGGTTAAGAAAATATATCACTTATTTTCAGGGAAGTCAAAAAACGGTCAAAGTTCCACATTTTTACTAAGCCTTGAAAAAGGCAACGTGCGCATATATTTGCCAGCTCTATAGCTACTTAAAGGGTTTTTTAACGAGGTACCATATTATAGAAAATTTGTAATTGATCTTGGGCGTATGAATGGTCGACATCTGTTGTGGACGTTCATTTTCCTCTGCAACGAGTTTTCATGTTTGCGTGAATCTGCAAATATGACGCAAACTGTCATTCACATCAGAAAGAATACCGTAAAACGCACTAATTCTCAAAGTACTTTTAAGAAATATCTTTATTTTGAAGGTTTTGATAAACACATAGACAGGATGCAACTTTATTGATAATCGATCGAAAACAGTGGAAATCGTTAAATATTCACCGGACGATCTGAAACTAATTTTAATCCAATACCAGGAATATCAATAAAGAAATTTGTCGAAAGGATAATTCTCTTAATATCCACAGAATGATATGCTTAGGCTATCACCCGGCAATTTTATTTTAATTTATTCATCGAATTTGCAGGGGTTTTTCAGGTTTTAAGAACTCGCCATTTTTTCTAAAAGTTAGTATTTCTCAACAAAATAATATTACTTTTCACATTTCCTTTAAGTTTTCAATTCGCTTAAGTTGTTCGCTAATATTTAACAGCTTTGGTACATGTGTTGCTGCCGGTTTGCAAGTGATTACGATTCGTCCGTAAATTTCGGCCTCTTGTATCTGTTAGGTCACACACTGTATATCCCAGACCTTGCAGTCAAAACGTGCAATGGCATGTTGACATCATGGGTCAATTAGAAAGAACGAGATAAGTGCAAAAGTACAGATGTACGCGCAGAGAATATCCACCACACTTAAGATGCTTTCCTTGGACATGTATAAGTCCTGTGGAGGTACACCCAATTCGACCAATGGTTGTTTCGAGACCGTGAATACTGGGGAGCATAAAATCGATGCGGAAAGTAATCACGATATTACACCGAAACTGATTGGTGTGGGTGGTCAAAGCAAACACCAGCCAAACAGATGACCACTTGGCAGTTCGACCGTCGATTCCCACTAGGTCCACCCTGTGCTCCACGAGAAGGTGGTGCAGGGATGGTGACTTGCGCGTGGATTAGTTTTAAGGGATAGTAGCCTTGCGCTACAGCTACCGCACTCTCCTCCACCCTACCTGAGCCCAGTGTTATGACAGAGTCAAAAAGACCGGAGGCGGAAGACGGCGCAGGTGGCTGGTGCGACCCCTGTGCATGCCACCCCACCTGGCTCGGATCTCACTGCGTGGAAGTGCCATAAATGCCAAATTAAGAAGGAGCCATTGCAGCCCGACTTGCAGGCTGCCAGTCAGCCGCTCCACGCAAAACACACACTGGGCTGACCACGCGATCCGAGTTATCCCGTCAGTTGGCAACCTTCCAAGCCACAGCTTTTAGCGCACCGTGATAGTTTCAAGCACGTCATATTGTTTATAGTGAGAAAAATGTGCTGCAATCATTACTAGTAGTATTACAGTATTACTACTACTACTACTACTACTACTACTACTACTACTACTACTACTACTACTACTACTACTACTACTACTACTACTACTACTACTACTACTACGACTGATATAGCTAGTAATGCATTCTTGTGCTCAACGATGATTTACTCAATGGCATATAGGGCTAAGGTTATATACTGCCGTTGGAAAGTATTTTGGACAACACCGCCAAACATAACAATATTTGATTCCTTAGCTTCTTTTCAACCCAGAATTAGGAATCAAAATTATTCACAGCATAAGTTCTCATAAAGATGGCACTTGCCAGCCAACAATCTACGGATATTCTACCTGTAAAAGTCCCTCTAAGTTTTTTTCTTAAAAAGGCTTATTCTCATCGCGATTAATGCAAGGATACTCTAAACATATGCATCGGCTAAAATACGACATTCGTGACTGACGGATTTGCTGATGCTCTGTGAGGTGCTCAGCCCATCGTGTGAACCCGCAGCGCGTTTTAAGTGGCTTCTCTCTGGTACTCCAGTTTTTTTATGTTAAACCTCTGAGTTCGCTACATGTGAGCGAGAAATCCTGGAGCAAAGTCCTTCGAGTCGTGCCTAAAAATCTGGGCTCTGAGGCATTTGGTTTTCGCAGTGAATTTGTCACGAAATTATGCCCTTTCTATTTCCCCGCATATTTTTTGCTCCACAAGTGCAATCAACTGAGCCTAACTACCTCATTTATCCACTTTTATTCATTGTACTGGGTGAAATATTATTTTTGATCATAAGAAAAGCATAACGCCCTGGCTGCTAAGGTAACGCACACCCCTTGGGTGCGGAATAAATTACGCACGACTTATTTACATAATTCTCGCACCCTCATAGCCTTATTGAGGGCGTTGATTATCGTGCTGTTTGGAAATATATTGTTTGCTCACCCACTTGTACGCAGGTGATCGCTAGAACTTCGACTAACACCAAACGAGACCCTTAGTTGCGGTGGGTGATATTCAGAAAATGGAGTGTGCTAATCGGTGAAGGATGATTATGCACTAACGGTAGAGCCTTTCAGATGTTTAAGTACTAAGAAAGGTAGGAATGGAGGTGTCCTTAGCAAAGAGGCTGTAGTCGCAGTTGTACTAAGGATTTGTACGAGTGTTACGATGAATTTAAAGTTCAAATGTACCTGATGACTTAAACAAAATCATTGGTGGTGGTGATGGTGGGAATGATCTGCAGTAGCTCACTTGGTCTTTATAGGCTTCTGACCGCGAAGTTTTCCCCGTCAAATATATTTGTCCAGTTATGGAAAAGTTGGGACTGAACAGTGCAGAGCCAGGTACACGGAAACGAAATGATGTAATTATGCTGGTTGCCCAAGCACATCTGCGACCACATGACGGTGAGCATGCAATGCTCCAATCGTAGTACTAAGGCGAAAATGGAGACCACATGGACGTTTTCTGACCCATCTGCAAGCGTCCAACTCCTGCTCGGGAAAGGTATCACATTCCAAATCTCCTGTTCTGGTTTTCCGTTAATGTCAGCAGGTACAAACATGTGTCCTCTTTTAGGCCCACCGACTAGCGCTCAGGTTTTATCCGCCCGGAGTTAGGGTATTGACGACCAGCGCAACCAAAAATACCGTCAAGTCCATTTCAGTCCCCTCCCCCCGCTGTCAACAGCACTTCGATTATTTACTGCCTCCCGGCCCCTCGTGACGGCGTACGATGGTACTCGCATGGACGCCAGGACAATGGGTGCAATCAGGCTACAACTCTACCTTCAACATCAAAGGCGCCACCAGAGTGACGCCTGTTAAACCGAACATAGCTCCGCTGGCGGCGCATGTGTGCATGATGCACTCTCAGTCGAACAGCAAACAGTTGGCCGAGAAAAGCGGCCAACTTGCGTGGATGAGTCTTACTTGTACCCTGAGAAGTCTCGCAGAAGAGGATCCACGATGCCAGCTAACCGACAAACGGACCATCAACGAGATACGAATTAGCAAATGTTAGGAACGTACACGGATTAGGCACAACCGCAGGGCCAGGACCTTAAATAAGACAGTTAGATAGAGGCTTCCTAATCGTCAGCCGAATGGCCTATCGTGCATCGTTTGCTTAAACTGCAAATTTGTGTACATTCACGCCCGCGGCATTTAGATGTCCGAATTGCCTAGAATGCTACTTCCAAATCATGCGGTTAGATAACCCTAATCCTTGACTGAACGGTTACAGGCCCTAAAAGGCCACGTAGGCTAATTTGTACGCGTAAACAGCCAGCAAGTACTGTGAAGCGATTTTATGCACCCGTCTTTCTCTGCGTTAAATCACTTTTGGATGCCTACAACAGGCGAACCTTTCGACAAGTATTGTTTTTTTACCTTCATGCATCCCAAGCATTCGCTAGCGGACCAACACTGTATCTGACAGATTGGGGAATATGGTAGATACCGCACAAAGTCCCGGTTATCGCCAGCTAAAAGTCAACCCTCAAAGGGGCTCGAAAACAGAACCATATTCGTTAAAAGGGGCGAAGAATACTAAGATAAATACTTTTGGTTATTCGCCGTAACCAGTCAGTCCCACCCCAAGTTCACTTCTCGATGACAACTACACCGAAGAGAGAAAGAGAGAAACTTCCAGCATCCATCGTTATCGCTGATGTTACTTCTACGCTCTTTTGCTGCTACGTGGTTGTCCCTGCGGGCTCTCATTTGGTGCTCCAGGAAAAACGGGAGGACCAGGCTCCGTCCTGCAATCAGATCGGTGAAACATCCTTCATCTTTTTAGCTCCACCTTCAGTCTGGACCCCAACGAAACCAACTGTCGCTTGGAGGCACGCTTCATAAATCGATGACCGTCGAACAGTCAAGCTTTCAATTACCACTCTCTGGCAGAGCCGTCTGGAGGTATCGATGCATCAACCCCCTCCCCCTTTTCCCGATTCTGTCTGGGCTGACTACTCCGTTCCGGTGATAAAAAAATGGAAGCGCCTTGGCGACTGTATAAACAATGTATTTTGTGCAATTTACAGATGTAGCGATGGTACTAATAACTTGCACTTAGTAGTTTACGGTATGGGTGCAGACAATGGCAACCGACGGGCGTAAGTGAAGGAGGGGACATTTTGCTTAGGAGAAAGCGTGGTATGCAGGTTAGGTAAATGCTGAAGTTGTGGTGACTAAACCTTTGAGGCCAGGGGGAAGACAGACGGAGGATAAGGGGTGGGACGAGGGGGAGGAAATTAGTAAGAAAAATTAGTGTGAATAACTACGCGGGTTGGCACAGATTGGTGCCGGCGGACGGACGAAGTTATGCCGCGAGAAAAGTGAGTGAGCTAAGGTGACATTTTTACAAGATGGCGGGAAGCGCAGGAACGATGCCGATGACGCCCGGAGTGTAAGGGTGGTTTGAATGTTGACACCAAAAACAGAATCGAAAAATCAATAAATAATTATATCACTAAGGCCTGAGGTTAGGCGCCATTCGCCTACATTGCATGGGAAGAACCTAGTGACCAACTCAAATAGCAGGCCAAGACCACGAAAACCAGAACAAGAAAAAGTACATGTTAAAACAAAGAAAGTTAAAGCACATGAAGTAAAATACGGACAAAATGATGAACAGAGAGAGAGAGAGAGCGAGGCAGCTAGGAGGTGGGCTGACCTGTGGGGCACTGTGGACGAGGAAAGTGGAGAAGAGGGGAAAAATGTCTTTCTTCAACTCTCCACCTCACACGCTCACTCCCCTAGGAGAAGTCCAAAAAGGAAACATCACAAGGATGCTGCCGAAAGAGCTACTAAATGAGGCCCTCGGTGCTAACGGAAGCGAACACACGAGCGGCAAAAAGCCACAGCAAGAACGACATGAAGTGTGGGGGCGGTGCACACGATAACACGCAAACACACACACCGGCGGCAGCGGCGGCCGTAGTCTGTGGTAAAAGTTGGAAACAACGAAGGAACGAACGAGTGCGCGGATATGATACAGATGTTGCAATGAGGAGAGCAGGATGCCGGTGCAGAGCAGGCGCTTGTGCTCGAGAAGAGAGCTACCATCGGGAGGCGGCGGGAGCGGACGCCGTTGACTGGAGGGTTTAGAATACGAAGAATTGGCCTGTGTTGCAGTGGTGTTGGTGGTGGTGATGGTGGTGTACGATGCGGAAGCTCTAGTGTCTCCGCAGGACTAGTGCCATCGGTGCGAGGCAGGCATTTCCTTCGCTTGTGCGACGTTGGACCTAAGGGGATGAAGGGCAAAAATTATTACGCACTTGTACTATTAAAAGCTGCTGCTGGGCAAGAAATGATTACTGCAGGTGGATGTGGAAAAGCGTTGTATGACAGGCAGTGAACGAGAGCAAGAAGTAGTGGGGAACAAAAACCAATTGACCTTGACGTCGGACGGAACAAAAAGTGCATTCAGTCTACTGTACCACCCCTCGAAGTCACAGACGGCAGAAATAGGTCGGTCAACGTGATCTGCTTGCTATTAGGGCGATTTCCTGGGTATTCTTATAGACAAGGTGGTGGCAGTGGTGATAAAAAGTACTGAACGCGGGTTTCGATTGTCCGACGGCAAATACAACAAGTTTTTCAGATGACAAAGGATGCGCCGTGGGACGTCCCGGCACATCAGCGTATTGCTCACTGTAAGAAAGCTGAAGCCCATGGGAGTACGTCGGAGTGACTGGAGAACCGCGAGTCAGGCTTCAAGAGCTCCTTTTCAATGCGGCCCCTAGGGCACTCATGAATGTGAGATCAGAACCACCCTTACAAAAGCCTAGTACATGCATTGGGGACCAGTTCATATCTGGCACGCGTATAAGGGTGGTTTAGTTGCGTCATTCATTGCGCCCGAGCCGTCTTGACATTGTCTGGATATCGGAGACAGCTGTGTGTTGGTAGATGCTGCGGAAGTCTGCCTCCCTGCAAAATAATTCGCGCAATGTTGCGCTCACTCCATGGGGTGCACTGAGGATGTCGTCGTTCGTCACGGTGAAACTGTTAAGTCGTGGGCATCACTGACTGTTGTATGTATGTGAGGCAGATTTTGCCCGTGTCACAATAGTTAACGTTTGTCGAGGGCCGGTAGACACCTCGCTCACGTTCCACAACAGATCCGGGATACAATAAAGGCCTTAGCTCCGACGTCTTGTATCCTACTTGCGAACGATAAGCAAGATGACTGTGTTTGTCCATTGAGAACAATTTCCTGAAATCCTTGTAGGACCTCTGCGGCCTGTCCACAGAAACTTCGTAGGTGAGCTTGTTACGCTGGCGTGATAACACATTTGTTGTTCTGATTCCTCACTTTGGTAGGGACATACTGATCATTGGTGCTTTTGACGCTCGTGTGGGCTCTGCGCTCCCCTTGCCACTTATCTGCAATTATCTGAGTGTCAGTTGGTGGTTAGAGTGCGCTGTCATCGGTCCATCTAATGCCAACATTTTTAGATCTTGCGACTCGCGTCTGTACTTACCAAACATCGGTTCGCATTTTTAGACCCTCGCAGGATTGGTTTACTGTCTGCTTTAAGCCATACAGTGATGCTTCATGAGTCTTCTGACATCTTCAAAGCAGCAGACGCCAGTGTCAACAATGCAAACTGGTGAAATGATTAGGCACCTTCAGAGTGACTGACTTAACGAAGATAGGCTAGTTGGGCGTTCAGTGGTAACCAGGACACCAGGATTTAAACTCTTACCTTGGTCGAACCATACGAAGAGATCGCATAGTATTTACGATGTCAGTCCGTTTCACGGATCGTATGCATTCTTTTCAGTGCTGGGTCCACGATTCTTCATCCATGCTGAAAAGGCGATTTTGAGATAACATGCCGGGTGGATGGATTGCTAAAATGGCCCACGCACAACTCTTACCTTCATTCTCAGGGAATGTTTGATTTTCAGACGCAAAACTACAGTTGACACGCTCCGGCCGACAATCGCATGATAAGTATACCTAGCGTCTTCCCAGAGATCCAAGACATCACAGCCATAGAGGCACAGTGAACGGCTGAACTCGTGAATATATTCCCAAATCGTGCGAAATCGAACCCCTAAACTGTTGTTGACGGTTTAAACATGGCGTTTTTCCGACTCTTCAGCATCGTTCCCTATGTCGACGTGTCTGAGGAACGCAGACTTATAGTAATAGGCGACTCTAGAAAGTTTGAATCCGCGGCTCTCCATCGGTCAGTAGCAGGTCTTGTGGGTGTTATTGCTAACCTCGCCCTGTCGTTAGAAATGACCCAAAGCTGCAACCGCCACCACTATCCTCCATGCCTTCACCTTTTGTCTCCGGCTGTCACATCGTCAGGGTAGAAACCCACAGAGACGCTTTGCACATTTCATATTAGTAGGAGGTTTGGTAGATTTCAACTCACGGCTACCGGTGGGGCCTCGTGATTCAGATGGATAGTTTTGACGGGGCTAAAGCCTTCCCTTTGCCGTCGCGGTTTCGAATCCCACCGATGTCACAGAGTTTTTTCTCAACTGGATCAAATGAACTTGTCCCATTGTTGCGGATCATAATCAGCATAATCAGTGGAAAAACTGAGTTCTATCGGAAGATGGCCTTCTTTCCTTATCTCTAAGGTAGGCGATGTTTTTTTCCTGCTGGAGGGAGAGCTGACAGGGTCCGGATAATTAAGTAAGGGGGAATGCCTTTTTTCGGGAAGAAAGTAGCTCGGCAGACGCAGTGTACCTTGACATGATGTGAAGGGGGTGGGTAGAAGCGCCCACCCTAACCCTTGAAACATTATAAATCCTCTTTGCATTAAGCTGCCCCTGTTGCTGGCGAAAGTATTTATGCACAGGAGGTGGAAGAAAAACCAAGACTTACGTGACTAGTGCTTTGTAATTGGCGGCGTTTTTGTTAAGAATTAGACGCGCGGTCCGCGTATCACGTCTGAAGTACTCCTGTACCGTTTCCCAAAGAATTCCTTTAAGGAGATAGGAAAAAGGAGAAACTTTTGAAACAAGATTGAGGGCTAGATTATTGAAGCACAGCTTTCCTTTTTCTTTCCCCCTCCCTCCTCATTTAGCTTATCTAGTACTAAGATCTAACCACACCGAACATATCCATGATAGTCTTTCCGCATTGTTAAAGATTGAAATCTGCACTGCAATACAAAATCTTTCGCTCCTTAAATCGCTGTTTGTGCAAGCCGATTGCTCCGTCCACTTATGCTACAAGACTCACGGGAATCCACACCGCGAGACTTCTCATGATCGTCAACGTACTTTGGCTGTCTTGACAACCTCTAACGGTGTATAAACTTTATTCTGCTTGTCGTATGTACTTTTGAGAAACCACGCCAGTTTCTGCTTATGGTCACAGGCCTGATGGGAGTAGTTTACTTTTTTTACCCGCAGGACTCAGCGCACTTACGTTTCGCATCCGACAACCGTTTAAAGTGGGAGTCCAAATCAAGCGGAAGCAGAAAGTTGGCTGTCGGATCCAGATTCTGGCAGAACTTCCTCCTTGTCAATCCGCTGCTACTGTTGCTGCCAATTGAGAGCTTTCCATGGGCCTCGCTGCCTGAGGAGGCGGAAGAAATTGAGCTGGTGGGTGTGGTGGGCGCAGAGGAGAGAGAACCGCTGTCTCCGTTGACACCAGGACTGCCCAAGCTGGTCTGTGATGTGGAGACGGGAACATCGTGACAACAGGTGCACATGCACGAGTGGTAACGCAATCGAGCCTCCTCCAGGTAGGGGTGACTGAGGGCCTCCTCGGCTGTTATTCGCTCTTTCTATAGAAGGAGGGGGGCGAAAAAACCAAAATAACCATCAGGTCCACACGCACAGAATTTTTGCTAGGCTCCATAACCCCATGACTAAGGGGGTAGCATATTTACGCTGTTATCCTATAATCTACATTGAGAAATAGAAATAACAATCGGTAAAACATAAATAAGGAGTAAATTGGTGTATAGGCAGTCACTCCTCACGTTCTGCCTTGGGGATCACTCTCGAGCCCCGCCAGCAACCGCACACCCTCTAGTAGTGTAGGTAGTAGAGCATTACCGACAAAGACCAGGGAGACTGGCCATTTCTGGCTTAGTAGCCGTCATTCGCTGACAATACCCAACCCCAGGTGTTGTGCAGCCCAAGGCTTGAACGCGCCACCTGTTTTTAGAAATTCAAAGGTTTAACCATTGAGCCACGGACTCGTGGTTCTGCCCGTGTAGATCGTGAATATTAACGTTGATGGATAGGCGGGACGAGTGACCCCCGTAACCGTTCGGCGAGCGTCTATTAGCCAATGTGCATACTACTGATTTAACCAGGCAAGACCACGAGTCCGTGGCTCAATGGTTAGAGCGTTTGACTTCTGATCAACAGGTCCTGGGTTCCAGCTTCAGGTGTTGCACCATCTTGGGTTGGTTATGACTGGCTGATTACGGCTAATGAGCCAGAAATTGTCATTCTAGTCTGCCCTTTGTCAGTAATGGTCTACTAAGAGTAGCGAGCCTGCTTAAAGGCATGGACAGTCGAGGCGAGCATCACGATTCTGATGGTCCGATGGTCGCATCAAAGACCTAGTCGCACGATGAAGCTATTCCACCCTGACCCCATCTGGCGAGTACAAAAATATGAGATGAGTGCAGCCGTCACATCACGGTAGTCTTGCCAAAGTTTTACGATAAAAATTGAACAGTGAAGGGAGTAGATGCTGAGCCGGTCTTTCTCACTGTAATCACACATGTCAGCATCCTTACGGTTACCCTGCCCAACGGTTTAACTGCCGTTACTGAGAAGGTTCCCTGTGTGCTCCACAGCTGGATGGGCACGGGGACGGTCACTTGCGCTGCACCTACCACGCTATCTTTTCTAGCTGCCTCCTGAACTCGGTGCTATGACAAAGTCAAGAAGATCGGAGACAGGATCGAGCGCAGGTGGGTGGAGTCGTGTGAGCCTGCGCCTAGGCATGCACCACATCGTCTATGCGTGGCATCTGTTATGGTGCGTATTCCCAATAACGTCTGTCATGCCCTGAGCTTGCCCCAGCGCATCTGCCACATCAACCACAGAAACGTCAAAGTCATGTAGCGGCAGTTTGCCTATGTTTCCACGAGCGGTTCAGGCTAATTCAAGCCTTTTTTCTTACGTCAAGTTCGCAAGTGTTCGTGGATTTCGGCAGCCGCCCGAAGGTCTAAGTAGACCTATTTATAGAAGTGGCTAGATAATGCCCTAAAGTGGTCTGATACTTGCTTGATATATCGTTCGGTCTAAGACAACTGTTCACGGAGTATGAGGCTTGTTCGGTTGGCCCTCAAGATCGTTCGATATAAGGTTTAAATCAGTTGGGAAAGAAAATCTGGCTTTTCGGAAGGGGCAAACACTTCAATTTGAAGGACAAACGCTCTACTAAAGCAGCCCATGGAAAGAAAACATTATATAAGAGCCGGCTTCGAAATGGAGGTAGTGCTACAATCAGCAAACCGAGAATGTCAGGCTAGGCAAATAAATGTATAATTATGGAATGCGGACACTCATCGATAATAGGAATCTTTTTTTTTCTTTCGAACCTTTCAAATTCGTATAGAAACTCATAATCTGAGATGACAACAACAACAACGGGACAAGTAACCGTAGTGCGGATCCTTAAGCGAGCACCGACCAGCGCTGCGGATGTGGGGTAACTATATAGAATTCCGTATGCGGGAACAAGACCAATAGGTCAATTGATTTCCTATCCGAAGCTTAAGTCTTGGTCAACTCCGGGCTTGAAAAATGATGTTATCGACTACAAACCTGAACCCATGACCGGTTTCGGGGGTGGGTGTGGGCAATCACTTGTGCGAATTCGTCACTCCGTTGCTCAATCAGCTTATGTTCGTGTATGCGTGATGCGAGCTATTAACTTTGGTATGATATAATACATTAAAACAGACTACTCAATGAGGTTAAATTGGATTATAATCTTCCTGAAATGGCTGTGCATAGTACTTCCAGTCAACGTACAATCCCACAAACAATGAGCTCAGTCTCCTTGACAACATTTTTATACGACAGAGCATGCTATATACTCACTGGGGTTTCCACTTGGTTCATCCGGTGAGACAAGTAGGCATAGGTATATAAAGATCCTTGGACTGACCGCCATACACAGCAGTGTAACAAGGCTTAAGGACCAATTAAACACCTTTGAGCCGTGCCTAACATATCATTTTAAGGATACGCGTCGGACTTAATGAAGCACGTACACACGCATACACGAACACAAGCTGGCTGTGCGACGGGGTGGCTAGTGACTGCCAACACCCCCCCGAAACTGGTCACGAGTTAAATTTCAAGACGTAGTGGTTTGGAGTTACAGGTGCTCGGAAAAGAGGACATAAACTAGCCCTAAAGGTGCGACAAAGATGTCTCGAAATTAGGAGGGAATAATTATTCACCGAGGTGTAGCTATAATCTTCTGGAGCAAACTAACCAATGAAACTAAAACGAATCGTAAAAAACAGTTCATAGTACTACGGAACAAAGTTGGTTAGGGATGACTTGCATGGCCACCTGAACAGGACACAAGAATAGGAACGCTCCACCCATATAACATAAGTGGCGTTGCAGCAAATTTCAGGTATATGGGTCCGTATCTTAACCCTAACATAAAATCAAATTGTAACCTTGATCTTAACCCTAGCCCTACCCTAAACCTTAACCCCACGTCAACGCGAACCCAAACTTTAGCCCTTAACATAATCCTGACCCTAACCCTAATTGTGACCTTCATGTTAACCTTAAACCTAACCCTAAACTTACTCATAATTCTCACATTCATCCTAAACCTAATTTATCCGGAAGTTGGAAAAAATCCCGTTTCCCGTTCTCGTGTCCTGTTTAGGTGGCCATACCGGGCATCCGTACCCAAAGTTGTTAATATATGACCCTCTTCAGCGTGCCCTCAACATAAAACCTTATTTAAGTTATGGATGGGCTTGTTACACCAATAGTAACCAATAACCAATAGTAACGACAACAATGCCATACAACTGGCAACAACGTAGGCCCGGCTCTCACTGTCGACGACGAGCAAGGCCAATCCATTTACCTACGTTGTTCACTACCTCTAGGACGTAATTTGATACGCGGTCTGCAACATTCCGAACAGCCTCCACCGGAGCACTGCGCCCATCACGCTCATGGGTCCTCATGTCGTAGTGGCCAGTGGCTAATGAACCAGAAATGTCCATTCAAGTCTCCCTGGTCTTCGCCGTCAATAGTCAGTCGAGTTTATCTGGCCTTGCCACCGGTAAACGATGCAAAAGGGGGGAGTGGAGGCGTGGAGTCGATCTAGAACCACTTCCCTCTAATGCCGCTAAGGCGTCGAAACCGCAACGGCCCCTTTAAGGTCAGGTATCCAATTGCTGTCAGTTGGTGGACCGCGAGGCCCTTAAGACTGGCAGTCAGGTCACCGTACCTTCTTCTTAAGGTTGCTGTTATCCCAACCCCAAGGCGCCCCAAGTACGATTGCATTTAAAAGGGTAAGCAGTAGGTGTGTTGTACGAGCAGATGGGAAAAATGCGGCATGGTCAGCCACTACGTCCAATCTGATTTCCAGTCGGCTGGCACACGGGAATAAAAAGTGAACCGACTACTGTCAGAGCCAACCTCATTAAAACCGAATTCACCACTGCCAAGTTGGTATTCATACTCGATAGCGAGCGAGAGGCGAACTGACGTGCACGCGCGTGCAGGCGTGCCTACGCGCGCCCACGAACGCGCCGGCAGGAGGCGGAGGCAACGCGGCTAGTCTGAAAATCAGGTCATCCGAGCCCAGGGCACCGGCGACGGATGGGGGGGGGGAGGAGGGAAGAGGACGGTGAAGCGCCGCGGCGTCTGCCGTTGAGCGAGCAAAGACAGACAGGCGAACCAGGGGCGCATGTGAAGATGCGAGGTGTGACTCATTCAACAGCCGGGTAGGCGCACGCGCGTAGTGCATACGCTGTCCCACCGCCTACCCCACCACGCTCCCCTCATTTGTGCGCACGTAGCGCGAGTGGTCCTCAAGGCAGGCTGGCGAGATGGCGCGGCAGCAGGCTAGCGAGAAGCGAACAAAGACCATTTCAAACAAAGACACCCTGCGTCTTTCTTCCTTCCAGAACGCGAGACCACTGCTATGCAGAGAACCAAATTCTTCCAGCGTAGCATCTCCGAGACCGGGCGTTTGGGGCTAAAATAAACTATCCGAAGATGAAATCAAGGCTTCGAGACACGCTCGCTTTTCAAGACAACTGTCGACTTATACGGGCCAGAATCATCGAACTGCAACACTTTCTCAGAATACATGTGTGCATCTGGTGTTGAGGTGTTTTACCTACGCGTAGTTAATTTGCAGTGCGTGGTACACGCATACCGCGAACAAGTGTGCTCTCGTTCAGGCATTTCAAGCTTCCTTGATTCAGTCGTTGTTCTTTCTGAGCCAACACGGCATCACCTAGGCAGAACTAAACTCTGACTCATTCGTTGCCGACTCCGTTGAAAACAGGTTGCATAGGGTCACGAGGGCTAATCCACTCAAGTCAACCCCATCGGTACGGAAAATTTGTCTGCTTTCAGCAACTTTACGCACACGAGGTCGACGACTGGATGTTGTCCGTAGCGTACTACACAATGGAGCTGAGCAATTCGAACTGACGAGCTGCGGAGTTACGGATTCAATTTTTGTGCAGGACCGATGAAAGTTTCACACTAAAAGTCACCGATGCCGGTCGTAGCACGACTGGAAATGACGTCAGTCCTCGTCGAGCATAAAATACTGCAGCCTTTAAAATGACTCCCATGGGCGGCACGATACTCAGACTTAAATTCGACTGAGGACCTGTGGAAGTTTCGGTCCAGCCTGAAATGTCTTAAAGCCGCTTTGATCCAGACCTGGAACGAAAGGTCACTGTACTTTTCAGCCATTTGATCTTATGTCAAGGAAGGTCGGGAAGATGATAGCGACACGCGGTGGTGGGAATATGGAGTAGGGCATTGAGATGCACCAAGGTGTATAGTTCGTCAAAGTGTGATGATGACCGCACCCTTCTCCGCTCTGCCCTGCAATTTTGCTTTTGAAATGAGAGACGGGTGTCCCATTAAGTGCACACATTTTGAGACACAACTTTGACATAAGTTGGATGGGTTGTGTGCGTACGTGGAAATCAAGAGGAGACTTCTGTTGGACTTGCATATAAGGAACCTTTACTTCCGACTTTACTCCTAAACTTGTTTTCTTCCGCGGAGAGATACTAACCCATACAAATGAGCATACGGGATTTTAATGAGATATATTTACCGCTATCTTGCTTAACCATTGAAGACATCCATCTAAAGTTATAGCCTGATATGCACTCTCAAGGAAGAGCATATCGTCCAGAAGACCGAATTTTCTTGGTGAGTGGTAAGGGAGCGGCAAGCAGAGACATTGGACATTTCGAACTAAGTAAACCACCTTCTGGCCATATTTACAAAAAAAATTAAGTGCAATTCACGGATATAAATGGCTCACCGGATTGAAACGGAGCATGCTAGAGAGGAGATCGACAGCGCTGGCGTTCATGTCGGGTGAAAGGGAGTAGAGTGTGGCCAGATTTGGCCGTCGGGGACGGAAGGAGAGAACAAAACAGCAGGCCTCCGGGTGGCAGTGTTGTAGGTCATCCATGCTCGGAGTGCCTGTCAAATTGAGGATCAGCTCGATCTGTTCCAATGGGCTGTGTGCCTGCAAACAAAGAAAATATGGGTCTCGTAAAAATTCGCAAAATTTAGGTGTAAGAAACCGAATGAGAGAAGACTGGATAATTAAAAAGAAAGCGCTGAATATAATAATATGCTATTTGTGCGATGCCTTTTACAAACGCCCAAGTTCATCTAAGTGGTGCTTGGAAAGGCTAGGAAATATAAGCGACATATATTAAAATCGCTGAGGACTTCCCATTGTCACAATATTACACACGGGCGCGCCCTAACACAACCTGCCATAGATTTCGGGTAACAAGAATTGCACTGTCTTTTAGCTTCACGTCCATCTTAGTTGTGGTAGTGATCGCAAATTCGTTGCAAATGTCCCAATTTGCCACCGTTTAATCAGCTGCTTTTAAAATTGTTATGAAAGAGGGTGAGGGAAGAGTGTGCAGTGGATGCTACGCAAGTCTACTGGCACTTAAAAAATAATCCACGCGCAAACCACTCTCTGTGCCTACCCGGCAGTGGTGAACACACGGTGAAAACCGTAGGCAACGACTTTTGAATTTTAACTTAAAATAGTAACATTGAGGTCCGTTAACACATGGGGGCAGGTTACAGGACACACCCAGAGACATGGGTCAATACAAAACAGCTTCAAACTCCGTAATCTAAAAGGAGGTTACAAATAGTCGTTTGTATCTTCCTCTGCCACTACGAATCATCAGCATTTTTTCGGTTTATGGTTGCGTTTACGAGCAGCGTTGGGTTCACATAGTAAGGTTAAGGCATGAGCAAGGTCTAGAGTTATGCCATGCCTTGGGGAAGGAAATGGTCATTCCAGTCGCCCTAGTCTTCTTCGGTAATTTTCTTCTACCACTAAAGGCATCTGTAAGTCTGAAAACAAAATTTGTTTCTAATTTACTGTCTGCACTTCCACCAACAAAACAACTACCAGCTAAGGCAACTAGTAATTAACTTGTGCTTGACGCGGTATACCAGGACTATAAATTAATTGCCTGAGGATGAGGAATAGCGGCGGGGGTTAAGTGGAGAATATGCATGTCCCATACCAAGTTTAACAGGGCCTGGACGAAAGAGGCTGGCGAAAAGGAGGGAGTGGCATAAGCGGTCGCGAACTTCTAATCAGCTGATCGTTCAGTCATGAATTATCCTTCCAGCCGCAGCGCGATACGGTCAATGTTAGCGCAGAGCTTATTGGCTAAGTAACGAAGCCGGTCAGACGAAGGCGGACGCGTTCCTGTCAGCTGATTGGTTGCTTGCGCAGCCGGCTTAAACAGCTGATCGGGCTCGTTCGCAAGGCGCGCTTCGGCGGTTCATGTCGCAGACACGTCAAGGGCACGCAGTGGCCCATTTTTTGCAATTTCTAAATAAAGGTTTTGTCTACCCCATGGGCAGACAAACCATCCCCTAGAAACCATGTCTTCACTTGAGCTATAAAATTACCCCAGTAAACCACAAAAATGCAGGTACGACTGAAAAAAAAAACTAAACGATACTTAAGCACCCATTTAAGTAGCAAGCAGATCCTCTACTAATCAGATTATTGTTAAGATGGGGTCCGAGCTGGCGAAATACTACGGCCACCATTTAGTTCAGAGATGCTAAACCTATGCAACGACTAGATTTCTAAAGGCATAACCCATTATCCTCAAAATATGCATTTATAAAATGTTGGCGAGATGTGTTGTAAAAATTAATTTACAAATAAAAAAATATTAAAAGGCGCCTACGGGGAAGAGAATACGGCGACTGAGTAGCTCAGCAAAGGTGCACCCGACACTCCATATGTCAACAGCATAAGAATACCGAGAGGCTTCCATGAGGAGTTCAGGTGAACGGTAATACTGTGTCACAACTTCTTGTGTGAGTTGTGCCTGGTTCTTTGGGTCATCCATTCTCGCGAGACCAAAGTCACAGATCTGTCAATGGTAAAGATAAACAGAGAAATCCATTGAAAATCTTGTGAATTAGAGGCAGAACTCAAGTACCACAGTGTGATACGATGCAACTAGGTCAGCGCGAACTCTCTCGGTCAGCAGATTAAAGTATGGTAGTTTGCATTTAATTCGCAGTGAGGTTCGGCGATCCATTCTGCTTGTAGGGGAGAGGGTGGAAATGGGTTTTGGTGTTACCTTGGAGTTCTGAGTCTAGAGCTCAGACAAGTTCGCGTCCAGCGACGTTTAAGCAACAATTGTGAAGTGTTACCTACAAATCGGAACTCGTAGATGGCCATTTCAGATAGCCCAGGATACCTTACTTCCTGGTGCTGTCTCACACGAGCATTGCATACTACGTAATAGAAATGGTCACCGATTAGAAAACGACAACCACTTAAATAAGGACTCCGGCAGGCTTGTCACGGAATGAGTCGTTTAAGAACTCGTAGACCTACTAAAATGCTGCACGCAAGTATTAATTGGGGAGAGGATAGTGGCTCAGCCAAAAAGACGAAGGTAAGTGTGTGTGTGTGCACACACTGTATGCGCTCACGAGGACGACGACTTCGACTACCTTGGTGGGCTAAGACGCAGCAGGATACAGAAAGGCAGCCTAGTTATCGCCCCTTGTGCCATCAACCGGCAAGCCATTGCCTCTGGGGCTCATGCGTACACACACACACAAACACACTCAGAGTTGGTAGTTCGCAGTCCATAGGTGTGTGTGTGTGTGCGTGCGTGCGCAACGGAGCACAACAGATCGCACCACACTTCGTGAGGACAGGAGCGAGACGGCACGCTCCGCGGTCTGACCTTAATTCGCGCGGTTCGGTTGCTCGCTCTACAGCCGTGTGCGTTTCGGCATTTCACTGCAGCAGCAGCAGCAGCAACGAAGAAGTGCACTTCTGTGACGGTAGAGAATTGATACGCGACTTCCCTGAAGTAGCACGCGCGGCAAGCATTTGCATAAATAGGCATTAGTCGGTGTTATCAAGAAATAGGAGGATGCAAATAGGTGTATGGGGCAGGGGCGGAGGAGAAAAGAGATAAAAAGTACCTTGAGAAGGCAATTGGAGTTGACAAGCATGTTACCGGGTTTGATGTCGCGGTGTACAATGCCAGCAGAGTGAAGGTAACGGAGACCTGATATGAAAATATATATATATAGTAGAGTGAGGGTGGAGCAGTTACGAAAGCTTAGAAAGTTCATTCACGCGCACTCACCTCGAAGGATTTGGTAGAGAAAGATCTTCACGTGGTCCGAGGACAAGGGCTGGGGAGAAACGATGATTTTGTGGAGGTCCGTTTGCATCAACTCAAAAAGAAGGTAACTGAGGGATTTTGTTGGTCAAGGAAATGTGCGAAATGCTCCTTTGTCTCTTAGACTAACACATAAATATGGTGTTGAAGAGGGGTGGCTAGCTTCGGATGTGCCGGTGTCCATGCCAGTAAATACGGAACCTGGCCTATCTCACGAAATGTTAGCTAAAAGTTTGAATTATATTTTAGAACAGAAAATATTATTAGAATGGGTTGTGATGTTGATTACCATGCGCCATAATGCCACGATATTTCAGTCACGGTAGAATGCCGACTTCTAATGGGTTTATATTCGACCGCATGTCAAAACTGCACTCTGTAAAAAATAAATACCTAAGTATTATGAAGTTTACCGTCGATTTGCAACGCCCTTACATGTATTTTAAAGAAAGTGTGCACAAAACTATCCTTTCCTGTATATCACGTCTTTTACTGCAATCGACGTGAATGATGTTGTAACCTCATAAATACCTTACATAAACAGAAATATACAATGCTACATGAACGTTTTACAGTCTTAAAAAATTTAATTAACACAGAAATTTGCTAAACCCTTTCTTCAAATAGAAAACTTGAAGACGTGATTTGATACCAATCGAGTACAAGGAGGAATATTTTTGTGCACATCTTCCACAAACTATATTCGAATTTTTAAGGGCATCAAAAATCAATACGAAAAACTGCGTAAATATATAAGCGGTCAGTTTTCTAAAGTGTATAGTTTTTGCATGCGGCCGGAAAGCTAATTAAAAATTCTATATTCTGGCGTGAGTGAAATATCCTGCGATTATCTTGCATGATAAGCAATATCACAACCCCGCCTCCAGGGTTAGAAATATCGGTCAACATTTCGTCAGAGGCCAGTTACTGTAACCAGGCGCAGCATGAATGCTTATCGGGCTACCAGACTAGCCAACATGCGGTGAAAAAAATTAAGTGCCAGACAGTAGCGACACCGCTTTGAAGTTTCTCAACCTCGCGGCTACTTCTGCCACACTCCGCTCAATGATAAAGTAGTCCTCTGTCGCCCACGGTCACCTGCATTTTGTTTGGTACCTTAAAAAGTTGATGGAATGAATGCACGTGTGCCTTTTAGCGACGACTCGGGTCTCCTTCATGAGGCCGTCAGGCTTTCGAACACAGATAATACTTATCGGTTACACCACACAGCTGAACGTAACGCGATTTAAGCGCCAGGAGATTAACCGAATTTTGGCGTCTAGGATTTCCGAGAGCGAGAGAAAGAGAGAGATCAAATACTGCTGCATGCTTTGGAATAATTGCATAATTCTGCTGCCGTGCCTTCCGGTCTCCTTTGGTCTGGGCTAGGCTCGACCGCCGGCTGGCCATCGGTATGTGGCCAAACAACGAGGTCGCTGCCATAACAACGCGAGGTCAAAGCGATAGCCTTCGTTGCATCAAGTGTCAACGCGGGCATCAGGTCATTTCAAGCCGGCGGCAGTTAGGGGAGGCGACAGCACTGCGGGGACTGACGGTGACTAACTGTGTTCAGGGGAGTGAGGTCGGCAAGGAACCGGTCTCGTGAACTCTCTGGATGAAACAGCTTGCCAGCCACGCCCCGTCACAGAGGACACCAGCTTAGCATCAAGTCGGGAGAGCGAAAAACGAGGACAATGGGGAGAAGTTTAGGTAAAAGGACGGTGAATAAGTATACGGACGGAGAAGAGTGAGCGTTGGAAAACGCGTTTCAAATAATGCGTGGCTTTCAAGACAATCCCTTCGCTTGCTTGTGGTATGGGGGTCCACACCATAACAGAGGCACTAGAAAATAAAGGAAATATTTCACAAAGGATACACTTCGTCGAAAGATGAATAACTGTCGGTTTTGACCACATCAATGAGCGATACCACCTGAAATAAAGAGCAGAAATAAAGGTTTGTCAGCGTAAACGAGGACAACTAATATATTTTGGAATATACTCTGAAAAAGGAGTTCAGTTTACATTGGTGTATAAGGAAAAATAATGCGGACGCAGGCGGTTTTTTACGATGGTTATCGATCGTCATGACGGAGTGTCTATCCTTCCGACTTGGAATTTCGATAGGAAAAAGAAAGGTCTTCAAGGTAGGCAAAGGTTCGGGCGTACTGGCGATAGGTAATTTTGGCGAAACAATCATCCGAGTTTGCCTTCAAATCAGACTACATATTTCGCAAATAAGTGAGTGAAATAAGAGCCGCTGTCCGCCAGCCATAACACCACCCAGGCTGTGGATAACCCAAGTTTCGAAGCTGGGCTCACTGGTCTTTTAACTGTAGGTCCAAAGCTCGATTATTAAGTCACGAACCTGCTGTATTCTCGGTTGAGACCAGGACAATAAACCAAGTTGGACGGTTCATTCACCGATCCCATTAGCGTACGTAACATGCTAGTCCTAGTATGTCTTGCGGCCTCGTGGGCAGTGACATGGCGACCGGCAATAATGTATATTATATACATACATACATACACATATATATATATATATATATATATATATATATATATATATATATATATATATATATATATATATTGATAATGTGGAACCGACAAAGACAAGGGAGACCGGAATGGCCATTTCTGGCTTATTAGCCGTCATCAGCTAAATAAACCCAAACCCCGGTTTTGATAAACCTGGGAGTCGAAACCGAATTCTTCGGTCAATGTGGTCGGCGAAACCACGTCGTGAATCTACTTTCAGCATACTCTCATATTATGTATTAAAGCAGTGCGATGTTTCGTCTGGCGCACGACACAACACCGGGGACACTGAACCCTCCAGTCGGTTCCCAGGCGCACTCTAAGTGGTTTTTTTGGGAAATGACCGCCGAATATGAACCTTTAAAGACTAAACTGGAGGTAAGGATGCAGAACCTCCACCGAACAACTGCGTAATGCCTACACTACACACAATTTGTTCAACTCATGGTAAAATCCCTAAGAGCTAACATCCTGGACATTTAATTCAAGTTCTTTAATAATTTGCACAATTACTAATTCCACATTGCACTTAGCAGGTCCGCTACCAATGTTGAGGTAATCGTTAGAGTTAAATTAGACCAATTACGTCAAACCTGAAGGATACCGTTCTGACTATTTTTTAGTCCAAGCCCTCTAATTAATTTCTGTCTAAATTGTAGACTGCCATACGGCGAAGGTATTGGGGGCAGAACATCGCCCTGGAAACTGAAGTTGCCATGGTTTGGTGTGGAAAAGAGACCTGCTAAATATGCTCGTCCTACAAGACGTCCTCATCGGCAGAACGCTAATCAGGAACTATGACGTCATTGCGCGAGGGGGGGGGAGAGCTCTTACCCACAGAAGCAGAATCGGGAGAAAAGAGAAACAGCATGACGTAAAAGACGACCAGCCGGCCGGCCGGTTGGCCGACGACGACGGCTACTACTGCTGCAGGCGTGCGCGCCGCGGTGTATGGGCGGCCTGAGAACGGCACAACGCGATGCATTTTTTTTCATAACTCAGCAACCAATCAGAAGATTCCAAGGGAAGGAGACTATGTTCGAAACGGAGAGCTTACGATGACGTGCCAAGAAGCAATGAGAATGTTGGAGACAGTGGCACCAGCGTGTACTTATTGGCACTCGATAAGGGCCAAGGATAGAAGTGGAGGGATTATGTACGTGGTGGGAAAGTTAAATACTTACATTGTCGTGCCTCAGGAGGGATAACATCTTCAGCTCCCGGTAGACACGCTTGGCTGTGATGGGATTGTGGAAGACGCGAGGAATCCGCTTTAGAGCCACTTTCCGTCCGTCGCGGGGATCGATGACCGACCTGAACACACACATTGAAACAGCAAGTTCATGTGGGAATGGGTATAGAAAACATATTTACGCAAAGCAGTAGGCGTCTGAGATTTAGCAGGTGGAGGTCTGCGCTGCCGAACTCGAGGTAAACCACCTTCTTAGAACCCGAAATGCCCGTCTGTCCGAAAACGAATACATTCGGTTTGTAGCAAAAACCATCCCCGATCCATTTACCTCCGTTGTCGGGTGGTATGACCTCCCAAAAGCGCCGGTTAGGCAAAGTATGTTATGGTTGCAAGGTTGCTGACAATGACCTGGCGAAAAAATATGTCAACGTTTGTGAAATGTGAATGTGGTGCTTAGTAGCCACAAGGTGAGAAGTCTACCATTCGGGTAGAATGAGACGGCAGCATTAAACAGTTGTTTATTGCGACTACGTAATGCGAGGGTTTTTGGCTGGCAGACGAAAAGCCGACGGGTGACCTCTAACGGCCGAGACACAACCCGTATGCGCGACCGTGCGTCAGTTTGCCTTCTACGGTTATGGAAAGCCGGCTAACAGGTCCATGCGAGTTGACGCTACGGCAGCTTGCTTCGTCATGCCAAGTCTGGTCGTCCGTCCCCCGCCATAACAACAAACCACTGACTGACCCCGCCAGACTGACCCCTCCGACAGCGTGTTAGGAGGCGTGCACGAGTTAAATTTAGAGAGCTTCGGCGGGTTATTTTTTTCATGTCGGCTACTGAGCCACCGGTAACGCGGTCGTTACAACTTGGATTGATTTCACGGTTCGAGGCTGTAATCTTACAATGACCTAGAGTAGGCATCTTTTAGAGCCCCACAGCCAGATAGCATAGAGAAATACCGTCCCTGTCAGGAGCACAACGGTGAGAATTCTCATTAGAAAGGCGACCCTCTTTACATTTTTAGCCAAAATCAAACTACTACCTTCTTTTAAGGAACCCTCTCGTCGGTTCTTGCTGAAGAGTCTCAGGGAGAGCATTCCTTCAGCGTTTTCCTGCCTGATTTCATAGGGACGGGTAATCGAACGATATCCAAAACAGAGGGATAAATGGTTCAGTGCACCCCTCTCTTCAGGTCGTCCCTCAGCCAGGCTTCTAAGCGAAAATTCCTCAGTCGGGGGTGGGCTATAGCAACAGCCCCTTGAAAAAGGACAAACAGCCGGGATATCTTCGATTCAATCGCGGGCGGTGAGGCCACAGCTTCTGCCCTGGGGTGTATGACACGCCGGGTATTAGTACTTTAATTAGTCCATTTCGCAATCGGAGGTCAGCGCGGACAGCGAGTCTCATTTGGACTAACTGATTTGAACAAAATTCGGCAGGGATTACCTACATGGCCCCCTAATCAGGAAACGGAGCTAAAAACGTTCCGTCAAATTTATAAGGGCAACCCGGCGCATAATTCCTGCCATTAACCTAAACCCCAGCCGTAATCTTAATCCTAGAACCTAGCCCCACAGTACTAACCCTAAAATTAACCTTAACCGTAAACTTAACCCTATTTCCCCTGGAGTTTTGCGCACAGACACCTGTATCGTGGACTTTCTCTGACCTTGTGTCCTTTTTAGGGGGCCATTTAAGCCATCCTTACCTGCCACCAGCGACTGGGTGATCTAACCGCTACAAAGTTGTTACCTTATCCAAGTCAGAATAATTTGCTTTACTTTAATTGAAAGACGTCTCAGAGCTCCCGTTTACACCTGGTTCTACTAGTTAAGGCTTCTTATGAAAATAATGGATGCAAAAGAGTAAATTGTCCAACACTATGGAAAGGAGAACTCCTTATGAGAAAGGTACATTTTCCCCAATGGATCACAACTCAGAATAGACACTACCGTCCTGCGTCGGGAAGTAAGGTGTGCAGTTCGGCCCGCTCTGGGTATGCAAGGAGACGTTTACGAAGGCAGGGGTTGATACCGGTCAAAAAGCTACATTTCTACCTGTTCGGAGAGAACTGCTAATGCACTTAACTAGACTAATAGAAAATCTTAGAGATACTAAAATGAAATCACTTATTAGTAAGAAGCAAAAGGATTCTAATACTAACAGAGTCGGACGACATGACTTACCAGACTACTCCAAATGCACCGTATCCAAGACCCTTCTCCAGCGATGAGTGTGAACTTTCGCCGGGGGCCCTTGGAGGCAGGAGGAAGGGCTTGTAGTGACCAACACCGCCAGCCTCTGCAGGGTGCACGTAAATGGCTAGAAGGGCCTCGTCCCTTGACTGAGTCTGGGCAAAAGGAGGAAGAGGAGGGGGGACCAACATGATCGAAGGAGGAGACGCTTGGAGAGCCGGTTCGACTGTAGGGGGATCCCGAACTGGAGTAGCTCTGTACGACGTTGCGGAAGGGTCGATGCATTACCGGACGATGATTAACAACCGATGTTGACATAGCGATTTCGTAACACTGCGGTCTGGTACGCGAACAAGTGTCGCGCGTTTGGAGAAAGGCTCGGGAGATTTACAGGCTGCTGATTGTTAGGTCCACCGTTAAGAAAGACTGAGTAGGAAAGGAACTGCCGCCAACAATCGCAGCAGGGTAGCCAATGGCAGAGTTATACTCCGCCGTTTAATATATGGGGCAGTAGATGAGGAGGACACCGCGGAACAACCGCCGCTCCGACGAGTCCGAAATAAATGCGTCAGAATGCCGGGTGTCGGCACTAGGGGGGCGACGCGACGAAGACACAGCGGCAGCCCGCGCTAACTGGCTGGCTCGCCTCTCTTGCTGATGCGCGTGCCGGCGGCGACGCCGAGTCGACGCCCCGCACACAGAGAGCGTGGACAGACAGGCCTCGGCATGTGCGTACGTGCAAGCGTGCGCACTTGCGCACCCGCGCATATGCTTGAGTTTACGGCCGTGCGCACAGACATACCTTTTCTGTGTTTGCATGTGCACGGAATCGGCAAAAACTGTCGTGACATGCAAACCCGGCTTCTACGTTCCTGCGTCATGCCAGAGGCCACGGCCCAAGTCAATTTCACTGCCGGGTCATCTTACATTCTATGGCAGCTGGCAAAGGCCAAGGCTCACGAGTTTCGTGACCAGGCCGCAGCAGTTAGCTCACAGCTCCAAGCCACGAAATCCTCTAAAATGCGGGCACCTCGGCATGTTGAAAACATGCAAGTAGTTTTGTCTTAAGGATTACTTATATGGCCCACAAAACGGGACACGCGAATAAGAGCGCCCCGCCCAAGTAATAAAGGTGGCCATTCGCAGAATTTCAGGAAGGGTCGCTAGTTCCGTGTCCTAATCCTAACACTAGCCCTGATCTTAACCCTAACCTGAACGCCAATTTTACACTTATACCTATTTTCCATTAAGGGTAAATATTCCGTGTCCTAATCCTTAGACTAGCCCTAACATAAACCTAAACCGGAGCCATAATGATAAGCCTAATACTGGAGTTAAAACCAACCTAACTCGACGCAACGCCACCTGTATTGCGCACGGTTCCTCTTCTCGTGTCATCTTTAGGGGACCATATATGTAATCCTTGCGATTTTTTCACTATGTATTTGATTGCGTGCTAAGATTCACTGGGCAGCAGGCAATCGATCAGAAAAAAAAATAGAAAAGAGCGAAGAACTACTTTTCCGAATCATAGCAAACAAGGTTCTGAGGAAAGGACGAAAAACCAGAGCTAGGTAGCACATTTTAAACTCCTTTTCGACCAACACCGTTGAGCAACATGAGCGTCTGATACCCATGTAAGCAGTTAAGAAGTCAAGTTTGGCGAACGTACGCTTTCGATTTTTCGTCATCAGGCCTTTACAGTAATATATGGGTAGTGTAACACAAGTGTAAACATCCCAAAAACAGTAAGTATGGGGGGGGGGCGAGAGCTAAGGGCGTCCAGAGGTCAGGGGTTATAGTCATGTTCTGATGGAACAATTCGTAAAAGTGTATTTATTAAGACAGCATGGACAGGTCAATGCATTAATTTCTACAGTTTTGTACCACTTAGCTACAAACGAAGCCCAGTCCGTTGCCTCACCTACCGAGCTAGGATAATATGTACTCCAGATATACTGGAAAAAGAACTCGCTCTTATACAAAACAATCCGCGAGAAAATGGATTTCCTGAGAAGTTTATCAATAAATATACGGAGGAAGTCCCCAAAATTGGACGTGCCGACGGCCGATAAGAAGGACTTATTTCTTACTTTGCCTTCTCAAGGGGATCCAGCGAGCCAAGTTCTACATCGCCGCTTAAACGCTGCTATCGCGCGCACATACCCAGTCGCTTAGACCTCAAGCACTCCGCTCCTTCGCCTTGAAGGCAAGGATAAACTGCCCTTTCAGACCTCTTCAATGTGCATCTACGCCTTCACATACCCTTTGGGGCAGGTTATATTGGTCGAACAACCATGCGCCTATCCAAGCGGATGCGCGAGCACCATCCTGCCTGGCTAAATAAAGGCATGGTAAAGACCATGCCTAGCACAATTGTGGTTGACAGCGGTTACCGCGTAGACGTCAACCAAGTGCCGACAAAACACTCCAGGTTCCTTTACCAGCGGATACTTGCGACGGCAGAGGCAGTGGCCGTATGGTTAACCAACCCAACCTTTTGCTCGCAAAAAGCGTTTATAGTGGCCCTAAGGCTCCCTGGACCGACGGCGACCTCAGCATGCGTGTTCACACCTGCCACGTCGCGCTGCGGCGACAAAACAGCAACCTAGCTAATTGTCGGACGCCTCCCCCCCCCATCATTCCCCTCTGCCTCATGATAGGCCTAGACTATAGCCCCTGTTATCTGAACCCCCTCAACCCTCTACCCCATACTTACTGTTTATTGGATGTTATATATTACTGTATAGGCCTGTATAGGCCTGATGATGAATAATCGAAAGCGTACGTTCACCAAACTTAATTTCTAAAACTAGCCTGACGTTTTGGCTTTTCACTGACGTCAAGCCTCAGAGACAGATTCAGCCGCCCGTATGCAGTTGCTAGACCACTACCTTTATGTGACCTTGTCTCTGACGCTCGAGTGGAGTGAGAATCCAAAATGTCAGGCTACTACAGCTCTTGTTTCAGCGATCGTGTCTCCTTGTCCGTGATATCTTTTGAGTTGGCATGTAGGGATTTTGACTGTTAAACGCCACGCGGTCTCACTTTGAGAGCGTTTGGATAACTGCACTCTATAATTAAACGGAAAATTAATAAAAGGTATATCAATGCCGTCCTGGAAATGCCGAATGACTGGCAAGGAAAGTTGACACATTTGGTAAAGTAATTACATATAACTGCAGGAATTTCTGTTTTATACTCGTTCACAAAATTTAATGAGAGAGAGAGAGAGAGAGAGAGAGAGAGAGAGAGAGAGAGAGAGAGAGAGAGAGAGAGAGAGAGAGAGAGAGAGAGAGAGAGAGAGAGAGAGAGAGAGAGAGAGAGAGAGAGAGAGAGAGAGAGAGAGAGAGAGAGAGAGAGAGAGAGAGAGAGAGAGAGAGAGAGAGAGAGAGAGAGAGAGTACTGTACAACTATTATGGGGATGTTTACACTCTCATTTTCAAAAGGTCGGTCTTTCTACACGAAAGGTCTCATGACAGAGATTATACTATGCAATGTTGCTATGCTGATATATGGCATGCCATATCCCGGAAGCCACGGCGCATGTAACAGAAAGACTCCGCAGTAATTAATTAAGAGTGAAGGAAATAGTAAATATCATTCAGAATTCAAAAAGCAAATTTCCTGACCGTTGTGAAATGTCGTTGCATTAAGGTGTCAGCTAAAAAAATATAAGAGAAACCAGCAGCAACAAAAAGCATTCGGAGAACACGTTTTAAAACGAGCATATCCCTTGCAAGCAAATCAAGATTGAGCGGAAAAATGCAGCCTTTTCTGAATCTCCAGATTACAGGTTCAGTTTTGCACTGTGAAGATAAACGACGAATGTAATAAACAAGTTGATGAATTTCGATTTGAAGAGTGAATGAGAGTCTTGAGGGCAAAGTAGCACCAGGGTAATGGAAGGATGATATTTCCTTGGAAAGAATTTCAAAGTATTCAGGACTGTAGGAGGGTCCCACTGGACTGATTTCTGATTAGAGCCTAGAGGAGCATTTTCCAACAACCATGCAGAAACATGGTTCCAGTCATCCTTCAGGAACTGGAGCTGAGACTTTACTAGGGTGACTAAAGCCTACTTAACATATAGACCGTCATTGGGTGATCTCAGGTCATCGGTGTGAAGTTTAAAGAGGGGAGCGAATAAGGTGGGGCCTTGAAGGATCCCTTAGTTGCTAAGACAAGCTGTAGACTTCCAGGAGGTGAAAATGCGATCACTGGAACAAGAAGTATATTGGCCTTACGTTTACGATTATCATTCAAAACCAGCCTCAGAGACAGTGGCAGATAAGTGTCACTGTCTCTTATGATGTATTCTAACGTGAATCCGAAACGTCGGATCAATAAACTTATTGTTCCAGCGATCGCCTTTTCTCCTCCTGAACTGCTTCCTGGAACTCACCTATTTACTACTATCTGCAGGCTTACACTTTTCAGCCTGGACAATATAAGTATGAAAGGCGAAATAATATCTAAGCCACAAGCTAATGCGATATAGCAACGCCTAAACCAGCCGCCGCCAACCCATAGACATACACGCGTTCAGATCATGGAATTGCAGTCACTTTGAATAGCCTCTCACCCGAAGAAGAAGGGTTAAATCTCATGTTTATCGGTCGTCCATGAAGCTCTCTGTTTGCAACTGTTACGGGTGCGGCTTCAATTGACTTTTCATTCGCTGCGCAGTCGTTTTAAGGATCAACAGAAACGAGAAGCGGATGATATTGCGTTCATGAGGATTAACAGTTGCCGATTTCAAACATTCTTCCTTAGAATGACAAAGCGCAGTCATTTGCTGAGTTACACTGAGCCCAAAGTTGTGAAGGTTAGAATGGGAGTGGGTCACAGTAAGACACTTAGCGATATCGAGTTCAACCTAACCGTTTTCGTTTTTCTAGTCCTCGTCAGATCTGTCCGACTACCTGAGATTATTACGTATTTTATACTTACTTGCATAGGATGGCAATTGCGAAAGGTTAGGAGAAACAGAATAGGTCTGCGCGGTTTTCGTTATAAAACTGTTACTTTATCAAACACCGAAGATGTGTACTCTTTTCTCGTCCTAGGGTGCACTTCAACTGTCCATTTTCAGAAAAAAAGACGGTAGTTCATGGAGCCAGTAAGATGATGGAAGTTTACTCGAGAATCCTGGATTTTCTGTGCTAGTAGTGGATGTCAGCGTGATAAAAGCAGATTACTTCCTTTGATCTGTAAAACAGATCTCATGCACTTTAATCCAACGCTTTGCATGCGTCTACAAGAGCATTAGCCCGAGGCCCACTGCGTCAGTACGGATGTGATAATGAACAGTCCACAACAGCCCGTAGTTTTGTTTATTTTTCGATCAAATTTGTTTGTATACTACTGTCTACGCTAAACTAATTTAGGGGAGACTGGTGTCTATAGCCTGCATAAACACCAACACAAACAGAGGGGCCATCAGCGAAACTAGCATTTTTTAAGAAATGAAAGTCTACAGAGGACGGTTTCGAGACGGAAGAAACATCACTGGAACTGACGTCTCAAGCTTTTGGTGTCGCGGCTGTTGCTGCCACCAGACTGGTGGGGTAGCAGCGATGCTGACTTTCCTGTGTGATCACTCAGCGGGCAGGGCGAGGACAGTTCTTGTTTGCTTGTCCCCCAAATGACTGGTGTGGTAGCGGTAGCGTGACTTGCCTGTGGTCCAGCCTGTGGGCTAGCCCGTTTGGCCTGATATCTTGTCGGCTTTGCCCGCAGGTTGTCAGGTCTTCTCCGGCCGACCTCGGCGCTGTTCACGTTAGGCCTAGCACGGCCTGCCTTTCCTAGTCACACCGCGGTGGTGGTAATTACGGATCTGATAGGTCAGACGAAAGTCGGCGTCCCTAATAGTCCGGCCTCAAGTGTAAGGCTTCCTCAATCTACAATGGTCGCTCCTCAAAAATCAAGGGGAGGGGGTAGCCATTGTCACTCTGACATGCGAGGGGAATTAATAGTTTGGTTTAGAGTTCCATGTCACACATTTGTGGTAGTGTATGCAGGAGGAAGTTTTCGTCAGTTTCCGGGGCGTTAGATCTGAATTAGGGCCTAGGTCCGATCCAGTCGTGATACGGACAGGCATCGCTCTGATTAAAATAAACTTCAACGGAAGCACATATTAACACTAACGCTTTGCAAACCATTAAAGATGGAATACCACCGACAAAATGAAAATCCAGTTCTCAATAAAAAAATATATCGTCATGCGTTTAGGGTGTTATAAAGCAAGATAAGCTAGTACAGCAACGATCGAAAGGAGCTGCTAAATTTTATGTGTCGAAACCTCAATTGAGTGCTAAAAAACTTACCTGGTTTCAAAACATAAATAAGAAAATCTTTCATTAGTCACCGGTTGAATTGGAGCCTTCCTAAAATTATTTTTAAGACCGCATTTCCCCGAATCCGTTGTATTTTAGTCAGGCGCCTTCAGACAACTGCATGACATTATAGCACAATGTCAAGTTTGATGGAATCAGTACCCCAGGGAGATGGAGGTATATTTTAAAGTTCGAACATACTTATAACCGAAGTCAACCATCTTTTAGATCGTAAAAGTTATATGTTACATCTTTAGAATGCAACGGGATGATGATGAATACAAGAAATAAGCCACTTCATACCACTTAGTAGAACGACGAGAAGAGATTGTTAAGTCCAACTGCTTACAAAGATTCAGACAGGGGGGAAAACAGTACAGGATAGGCACAGATGTTCAGTTTTCGGCCATAGTCACTTGTGAATTACTTAGAGAAGTTATTATAATTTAACCTTCCCTTACCGCATCTAGACGAAACACACGGCATGCTACAGTATCATGCGATTTACGTGACCAGCAAACCAAAACAAAAACCACTTATGTCAAACTCACCTTTATTATACTGGTTGTGCCTGCATTTTATTCTCACCTGAGATGAATATTGTTGTTTTTTTGTTGAAGTAGTAGTAGTAGTAGGAGTAGTATTAGTAGAAGAAGAAGTAGAAGAAGAAGAAGAAGAGCATTTGAACTTGTCATATCTGGGTAAGAACCCACTGAGTTCAGTCCAAAGCAGGGGTGTGCGCGATCTTTAGGAAAAAGGTACTATCACCGGCAATAAGTGGCTAGTTAAGGAAGGAATAAGAAACGAGACACGCTGATTTACAAACACAAAGTCGCATCTAAGCAAACGGTGAGTGGTACATTTCGTTGTACCCCCAAGGTACCAGTTCAGGCAATTGCTACTAATAACTAACCCATATTGTTACTACTAATACAAATGTAACTACCACTACAACAACCTATCGAAAACTTGCAACAGTAAAGTTATCGTTACTAACACTAATAATCTCACTAGTTTTGCGCCCAACCTCAATGCTACCTTTACTACTACTACTACTACTACTACTACTACTACTACTACTACTACTACTACTACTACTACTACTACTACTACTACTACTACTACTACTACTACTACTACTACTACTACTACTACTACTACTACTACTACTACTACTACTACTACTACTACTACTACTACTAATACTACTACTACTACTACTACTACTACTACTACTACTACTACTACTACTACTACTACTACTACTACTACTACTACTACTACTACTACGACTACTACGACTACTACTACTACTACGTCTAATACTACTATTACTACTACTACTACTACTACTACTACTACTAATAATAATAATAATAATAATAATAATAATAATAATGTCACTATTATTGCTATTCCTAGAGCCACTATTATTTTTGGTACGTATAATTACGATTATATTATTATTGCTGCAGCTCTGGCATAAATGGGAGGACGCATGCGTCAAGCCAGTGTTCCCGCCTATTCAAGCTAGCGCGTCAGTGCGCCGGGTGAAGCGGAGATCCAGTTGCCGAACAAGGTGCTATCTGTTGGAGCTGGAACATAGAATGGCTAATTGCTAAAAATGTAACGATCACAACTTCCCCCGTTGCTATCACGAGCCCTGAAAGCATATGAGGGAGGAAGATTTTGCCACTAGAGCAAGGCAGCGCAAATGATTAGTCGCGGCGAAAGACTCCTTGTATAGCATATGCTGCGCGTTCACCTAACCGAGAGATATTTCAGTACTCTTGCGTCGGAACGACATAGTCTCTTGGGAAGACGGGATGTACATCTTAACTGCATTACTGCTCACACACTTGCATAATTTCAAAGGAAAACATAGGCAGTGGTCACTGAGTCGTCATATTTTTCAACCCTTTATGGCTTTCAGGTATTATGTCAAGCCAGGATGTCTGCATCTATCGGAAGTAGAGTAGGGAGCAGCTTAGCAACCAACCATAAATAACACAATTCAGACGCGCAGGCATGTCAAACCAAATGAACTAGCATTACGTCTTTGTCATACAGACACAATTACTTAATTCTAACAATTAAGGGTTAAATTTGGACTGGACTATATGAGGATGTGTTTGCCGGCGTCCAGTATGGTACAACATTGTTCGGAAAGATGCATCGTCTTCAAGTGTAGCAACGCGAGAGTTACCGATGCGTAAAGTTAAGTAAAGGGTCGAAGGGTCATCCCGGGGTGTGGGGAGGAAAACATAGGTTAGATTGACATATGACCCCCTCATCCGCATAAAAGTGGACCCCCAGGCTGCACTGTATCCCGTGAATGCGTCAACCCCACAACTTCACTCTAACGTCATTGTTGAATGCTACTCATAATGCCTGTGAGAACGGTACCAGCAGAGCCAACCCTTACTAATGACCTTCCATATTAACGCATGCACATCGCTAGATAGTGTACTTTATAGTAAGCCGTTGCATTTTTTGGTATTCAACCGTGTCCTTATAACCGAGCGCTTTGCGCCATATGAATGAAATTAGATCCTACCAGGTTGTTTTAAAGTTAAACACTTTCTTTATGGGGCACGTGGTCACCAGGCGAATATGTTTAGGTGCGCATACTTCAAATATATCCTTTTAGAGACAGCTGTTCGAATGTCGGCTGTACCCAGGAATATGCGGAACATGCTGTCGAAAGCATAATTTCCGAGGCTGATATCCAAACGCCTGCGTCTGCCCAACGAAGTTAAGATGACGACCAGGGATTTCGTGGCAAGCTTGCCAGCACACGGAATCTGTGCAACCTTGCCTTAATTGTGATGACACATCTAAAGCGAGAGAGAGAGCGAGAGAGAGCTTCCACCACCAGATAATAGGATGACGCGGCGTTCTGATAGTGGGCATGCCCACGTTGACTGAATACTGATACGAAATCTTACGCCCCTAGAGAAGGGCGTTGCCGCTGCAAATGATCTTCCTCGCCCTGACGTGTCGCGTCGGCCGTTACCGGTGGCTGGGGAGCGGAGGGGAGAGGTGTGGGATGAACTGCCGATCTGCATATGTCCCCACGTTGTAGTGGTGCGGAGCGTCATTGCCATCTACTGCTCTCCATACACCCCGACGATCGGTCGTTTGAGACGATTCCGTGGGGTATGGTAGGCCACAACGAGGGGGTCGCGCAGAAATTAGCAGATACGATGCTTGTAGAACAATGTCTCCCAGCATTGCCCCCCCCCCCCCCCACCCACCAGCACCGCAGATTTCACTTTTCTAGGGGGTGTACCTACATCCCCTTGCGGTGTGGTATTTCGGTACAGTTAGTTATTAATATCACCTAAAATTACTTATATGGTCCCCTAAGTAGGACACGGGAATGAGAACATCCCGCCCAAGAACAAAACGGGCTCTGCACATAATTCCAGGAAGGGTAAATGTTCCCGTGTCCTAAACCTAACACTAACTTTAACATAAACCTAAACCGTAACCTTGATCTTAAACCTAAACCTACCGTTTACCCTAACAATTACCCTAACTTAGTTTAAATCTAACCTTAAACCTAACCCCAAAATTAATGCTCACTTTAACCGTAATCTTAACCATATTTTTTCCTGGAATCTAGCAGAAATATACATGTATTGTGAGCGGTTTCTGTTCTCATGTCCCGGTTAGGGGCCATATAAGTCATCCTTACCTTAATTTCTCACCCCACGAGGGTAGGATTAAGGTTCTAGCAGGGGAATAGGCACTCACTGGAATTCAGCACAAGGTCATCTATAATGTTGAACTACCTATTCCGGTGTCCAATCGGGAGATGCTCTGATGGCTCCTCTGTGACAAAGTGCTTCCGTCGAGTAGATTTCGTTTAGAACTTTCAAGTGGATGCCAGCATCCGGTCACTTCTTTCGAGCGTGGAAACCTATGTACGATCCAAATCAACAAGCCTAGGACGGACTCCGTCTCAAGGTTCTTTGATTCACATAACATCCTCTTTCAATGTGCCCAGACTCTTCCATGATTAACAAGTTGACCAAAAGTGCGTAACAAGGGTTTGGTACTTTAACCGTTACCCAGGCACAGACCAACTGACGAACGATTACCTCTGCTATGTGATCTGCAGTCCTCCGGGATTTGGTGTTAACTTGCAGACTTTATGCCAAATGCAGCGCTTTTACTGAACTATGCGGTCTTTCCAGCTGCTATTTCCAAACAAGGGACTTAATGAGTCCTGCGATGAATATTCAAAAATAGGTGTTAACTCACTGATGCCAATCATGGTTTTCCAGCGTGCATTTTTAGCAAAAAATTCCTTCTAGCGAAATTTTGCCAAGCGTGACCTGAGTGTATTGCATACAACCGGTTGGGTTTATATGTTTTTGTCTGAAATCGATCTTTGCATGGCATACAGTAGATCCCCCACCTCATTAAATGTCAACTACATTTCTGAAATGCGTTTTCGATTCAAACAAATCACGTAAGTAAGGTTGTCCTATAGCTTATCATGCAGCCTAATCCTAAGATATTTCAGTTACGGTAGGAGGCCGCATTTTGAAGGGGCTTCTTTCTGATCTCTTGCAAGTAGTATACTCCCTAAAAAATGGCTACTTAAGTAGTATGCAATTTTCTGAGTTATTTTCGATTTTCTTATTAGTTCATATATACTTTACAGAAAACACACAAAATAGTTTTTTCTTGAAGTTGTTTGATAGAAAATTAACTCTTCTTCAAATTTTTATACGTGAATAAAGGTAATCTTTTGGTTTTTAGGAAGTTTCTAAATTGCTGAATAATTTTGAACCCTACCGGTAGTTACACAACAATTCACGGTTTCCAAACTACATACTGTAAACATTCCGTGTACGGAAAAAATCACAAATTTCTTTAGGGTATGAATAACAGATCATACGGTTCTCATAAAATGTTTAAGTGGATTTATATCTTTTGTATCATGTTGTGTAAACTTTAGGAAACATTAATAAATTCATGGATACTATGTATTATGGATGCGCATTTGCGGGCCCTTAAAAATCTAATAATTAAAAACTTTTTAAACCAAAAGATACCCCTTATTCAAGTATAAAATTTCAAGAAGAGGTAATTTTCTATCAAACAGGTACAAGAAACAATCTATTATGCTTGCTTGCTGCAATATATATTTTAATTAATAAGAGCATCGAAAATAAATGAGAAATTGCATACTGCTTAAGTAGCCATCTTTTTACAGAGTATACTATTCGCGAGCGGTCAGAAAGAAGCTCCTTCAAAAGCCGACATCCTACCGTACCTGAAATATCTTGGGAGTAGGCTGTACGATAATCAATACGACAACCCTTATTAAAGTAATTTGTTTGAAAGAAAACACGTTTGAGAATTTTGGTTGACATAACATGAGATCGGGAATCCACTGTACTCGTCACGTTGTGTATTGGGGTTCACTCTCGAGCCCGGCCAGCCTTGCCTCCGCAGAGGGCCTTTACTGCAAGGAACATCGACTTAACTTTCTCTTCCTGCACTGTTAGGACCGCGCATGTGAGCACCAATTAATCGATACTTCATTCTTGCCGACTTGCACGGAACGCCTACTCGTGTTTGAGCGGCTGTTGAACACCTGTCCGGAGGGGTTGGCTGTTTCAATTCCGTCTGGCAATACAAGTGTTGACAGGGTTTGCTTACGTGACCCCCTCGGCAGGAAATGAGAGCAGAAACGGTATGTAATACGAGTAGTACAGAACAATTTTCAAGGGAAATTACGGTTAAGGTACGGGTAGAGTTCAACTTATGGCTAGGATCAAGAGTTGGGTTAGAACATGGAATAGCTGCACCTCTTATCATCACCAGCCCTATTAAAACGTTCTAGTTGGTTTCTACTTTATCCTTATAAACAGGCATATCGTCCGGTTTTTAAATCTCTGCGTCAAGATAACAGCTGCAGTAACGATGGATTTGGCTTTTCTTCGGCTTTTCTTCATGCGTTTGCACCTGTGTAGTGGAAAGTTTGCTACGTTTGTTGGTCAATCAGAAGTAAGTGACCCAATGGCACCCATGGGAAACCTCTCATTCTGAAGAACTGTCAAAGGGATCATGGTTTTTTTCTAGGTTAGAGCTAAATTTTAGGCCTTATTAAGTCCTGCATTCGGGTCAGGTTCGTAAACGCCACTCACGTGCGATTGCGAAAAATCTCAAGCACAATCGACAAAGCCTGACCTACCGGCTCGATGGGTAGAACGTCTGAATAAGTGACAAGGTGATATCAGGTTTGAAACTCTCAGGTAGTTTTCAGCCAAGTGTGGCTGTCTGATGAAGAGCGCATAATTAGGAAACGACCAACGCCAGTCCCGATTGTCTATGTTAGTAATGCATATCGGGTAACGATTTTTCGCACTGAGCCAAACAGGAGAGTTACCTATTCCATCTAACTATGGAGAGTTAACTATTTCAGTAATATCATGTAGATGAACACCGCTCTCTCTCTCTCTCTCTCTCTCTCTCTCTCTCTCTCTCTCTCTCTCTCTCTCTCTCTCTCTCTCTCTCTCTCTCTCTCTCTCTCTCTCTCTCTCTCTCTCTCTCTCTCTCTCCCTTTCTCTCTCTCTCTCTCTCACACACACACTTGCCTTATTTCGGAAGTTGTCGCTTTTTGTCGTAGCGACAATGGGCAACATCAAGTAATTTATGCCATCACTCTCCATAAAAGGAAATGTACAAATAAATCGTGTGTTCTGCCGAATAAATTTCAACTTCCCGTGCCTTTCATCGCTATGGTGGATATCAAAAGCGATGCAATTAAACCTCCGTCAACCTCTCGCATAACATAAAGCACGTAGCATAATTAATCCACATTTAAATAAGTAAGCAATGCAAATTCTCAATTTATTCCATTTCCACCGTTCATTTGCCGAGTACTGTGATTTGAGATCCGTTAAGTTCACCCATCCACTGACAGAAAAGAGACAATGGAAGTCCTCCCATTACTACTGATCGCTTATAGGAAAGAAGTGACTAAGTAAGAAGGGTATCGCTGTATCTGGGAGTTGCAGCCGTTATGTACTCTTTCTGAACATACCTGTCACTGAGATATCCTTATTTGGTAGAAGTTGCAGGGAAGACATTGTAGTGGTTCTCCTCGGGTTGACATCCCAGAGTAAGCGTTGGTCGGGTGACAGGAGGGGCAGAAATGGGCGGAGGGGAAGAGTAGAATATGCGCATACCATGCTCAGTTTATCGTTGACTTGTGGGAGTTCTACGTGCATGAGATTGCTCTACGTACTTTGGATTTCCTCTATCTATCCAAAGTTCCTACAAAATGTCCGTTTATGGCAGATATTAATACTACTTCGTAATGAAAGCGTAGATACCCATTCCTAATACTACTACTACTACTACTACTACTACTACTACTACTACTACTACTACTACTACTACTACTACTACTACTACTACTACTACTACTACTACTACTACTACTTAAAAACTACTTACTACTACTACAAATACTTCTACAACTACTACAATTACTACTACTACTACTACTACTACTACTTAAAGACTCATTTTGAGACTTTTCTGTAATGCGACACGGTGCTAATGAGGCAAAATGGGCTACCTGTTCACCGTCTTTGCCAAAAATTTAGCCAGAGGATCGAACAACCATCATCCGCCGTGGAACGTAGGCGTTCAAAGGGGAAGGACCAGAAGATGGTTGATGGTATTTTACTATTCAAAGACTACTTACTACTACTACTACTACTACTTACTACTTAAAGACTCATTTTGAGACTTTTCTGTAATGCGACACGGTGTTAATGAGGCAAAATGGGCTACCTGTTCACCGTCTTTGCCAAAATTTAGCCAGAGGATCGAACAACCATCATCCGCCGTGGAACGTAGGCGTTCAAAGGGAAGGACCAGAAGATGGTTGATGGTATTTACTACCAAAGACTACTTACTACTAATACTACTACTTACTACTTAAAGACTCATTTTTGAGACTTTTCTGTAATGCGACACGGTGTTAATGAGGCAAATGGGCTACCTGTTCACCGTCTTTGCCAAAATTTAGCCAGAGGATCGAACAACCATCATCCGCCGTGGAACGTAGGCGTTCAAAGGGGAAGGACCAGAAGACGGTTGATGGTATTTTACTATTCAAAGACTACTTACTACTACTCTACTACTACTACTACTACTACTACTACTACTACTACTACTACTACTACTACTTACTACTTAAAGACTCATTTGAGACTTTTCTGTAATGCGACACGGTGTTAATGAGGCAAAATGGGCTACCTGTTCACCGTCTTTGCCAAAATTTAGCCAGAGGATCGAACAACCATCATCCGCCGTGGAACGTAGGCGTTCAAAGGGGAAGGACCAGAAGACGGTTGATGGTATTTTACTATTCAAAGACTACTTACTACTACTACTACTACTACTACTACTTAAAGACTCATTTTGAGACTTTTCTGTAATGCGACACGGTGCTAATGAGGCAAAATGGGCTACCTGTTCATTCTCTTTGCCAAATTTAGCCAGAGGATCGAACAACCATCATCCGCCGTGGAACGTAGGCGTTCAAAGGGGAAGGACCAGAAGACGGTTGATGGTATTTTACTACTCAAAGACTACTTACTACTACTACTACTTCTACTACTACTACTACTACTACTACTACTACTACTACTTACTACTTAAAGACTCATTTTGAGACTTTTCTGTAATGCGACACGGTGCTAATGAGGCAAAATGGGCTACCTGTTCACCGTCTTTGCCAAAATTTAGCCAGAGGATCGAACAACCATCATCCGCCGTGGAACGTAGGCGTTCAAAGGGG